>CM076583.1:781346415-781611319 GCA_034641835.2 Pinus albicaulis
AATAATGGCATTCCAGGTGTAATAGGAAAGTGGCCACCAATATCAACCTAGATCATCTATAAATGTGTGTGTGTGTGTTTGTTAAAATACTAAGATAATAAAACATGTGGTTATGTGTAGGTTATCTTTATAGGCCAATTAAGAACCATAAATTTTTCATAACCCTAGTCACAGATAATCTTAAACAAAAGAAAAGATAACGGTCTAAAGACCAGGAATCATCACCCATTATAAATTTCCATTAGGCTTCTGGCCTATTTTTTATCTTTAAACTAAAATTATAATACCTCGATGCTTGAAAAGAGCTGATATAACACATCTATAATATTTTAAAGATAAATCCTATGTGTGTGTGCGTGTGTGTGTGCCTATATATATACATGCGTAAAAATAGCAAGAAAAGACTATAGAAAATATAGGTAAACTTTTTTGCTAATTTATATAAAGTTAAAACATGAATTTTAAAATGAAAAAAGAAAGCATACTAGTATACAATCATTAAACATAGGAAAAAAATATCTCAAAATTTATTCGAACATGATAGAGGCTTATTTCCTTACAGAAAAATATGTAACTTTCCAAAGAATGCATGTTTAAATAATATTCACTATACAATTATGGAACAATGTTCAATTATTTTTTTGGAAAATTACAGTTGCAACCATACACATCTCATTTAAGCACAATAGATTTAAATCATGACATGGAAATAAAAACCTTCGGTGGGAGGGGAAACACTCATGAAACCATTAATAAAGAACAAGAGATGTGAAACAATTTTTTTATATGGAATGGACATTTTCGTTAATGATATTAAAAATATTCTAGACATAAAGGAAGTAGTCTATGACTAGCATAGGACGTTGTCTCCAAAAATAAAACCCCAACATACAATTCAGGCTAGCTAGGAATAAGCCAAAAGGAATTCATGGCCCAAAATACATGGTATAGAGTTAAAAGGTTTAATAATATTCTATCACAATTGAAAGAAATATAAAACAATGAATAAGAAACTCTACACACCCTTACAAAAAGTGTTCATTTGAAAAGTGTTGCCATTATTGAAGCATACATGCAAGAAAAATGAGCAGACTAAAAAAATAACCCAAATTTATTAAAAATTCATAAAATAGAGAGAAATTAGGAAAGGATCCCAAAACTTATACTTGTGGATAATAGAGCATAGACACCATATTCTTGTTAGGGAAAAGGAGTGGCCATCCCATAGAATTAAAAACGCAATAGAGGCTGGCTATCAAGTGGCAAAATATTGGAGCATGTGTTTTGCTAGATCTAGCTTGATAGTGTGTAGCAATTGAGGGTGTGCAAGAGAGCTTGTGAGGAGATTTTGTACTATGATTGTTACATGATCTCCATGACATATAATATACAGATAGTTGGGGTTTTCAGCTTTAAGATTTCCCATTAAATACTGTGTTCATATGTCTGAATGTTTATGGTTTTAATGTGTGCATGAAATTGATTTCATTTCCGCAATTAATGATCAATGGTAGAATAGATTTTGTATTGTGCATGAAGCTAAAATAGTGTGTGATCAGGAGAATCTCGGTGAGTAATATATCAGTTATTCAACTTTCTACATTTAGTCCTCAAACAACAAGAAAAATGAAATAAACAGTTAAACCCTTGAAAAGGAAAACAATGGGGTTAGGGTTTTCATAAAATTAACACAAGGAAACTCACCAAGATAAGCCTCCTATAATGGTTATAAATAAAATTAAATCCATTGTAAAAATTTGACACCATGACTAGAAAATCCTAAATGTAGAGTTAGAATACTTATGGAAACAACTGAGCATTATTTAGAGTTAAATTTTAGGACAAAATTAGGTAAAATCAAACTGTAAATAAAAATTAAAGAGAGAGAAAGAATTTTCAGAGAAAATTTACCAAGAATTTGGACCAATGCAATGCCATAAATATGCATGTGATTTTATTTATATCTGGATGGTTTATCCAAGCGAAGCCAAAACAAATTCGACAGTATTTCCTTCAGAAAACTGGTAAAACCATCTTAGTTCCATTATGGTTTGAAACATGGTTGAAACAAGGAAAATTTTAGGGGCTAATATTCGCAAGTGGGCTAATTTCCCATGCTTTTTCCAAAAAAAAAGAGTTTCCAATTTCGTTTTTTTTCTAAAATGATTCGCCAAAATTTTATAATACACCATTATTTCACCTTAAAATTTTACAAAATATTATATCGAATAATAGGTACTAGTAAGATTCGCCTAGGATTCTAAACTTTAATATAAACTTCCATCGTTAAAATTTTCCCTTGGTTGAAAAGCTCAATTTGAAACAAAGGTAGCATCACAATGAGGGTCGACGATGGGGCGTGGTAGGGAATTTATCCTAACGATAACCTAGCCAACCATCACCATCGATCAATGAAGATGTGATGTTTACCATTGAGTGCACCAACTAGCTAGGGTTCCATGTGATAAGTGTGAACTTGAACCAAGAAACCATCACCACAAGATGCTCTCCTATGTGGTAGCCATCACAAAATGAGGTGTGTTGGATCTTTCACATATGCATATCAAGTATACAAGACGTGCCTTAGAAACACATTGGTGAATGTGATAAATCCAAAGGAACCCTCACGAAAATGTTTGTGAATATATGTGTTGTGTTTTTTATATGTATCACTTTGAAATTTAAGAGTTACATGCCATTTTAATCATTTAAGGGATAAATATATGTATGGAGGTCAATAGGTATAACTTGCGATTATATATAAGGCCTATAATTATATCAATATACATGTATATACATTTACATATATATACCTATATATTTTGAAAGGAATAAATGGAACATATATAATTAAACATAAGAGACATTATTGAGTTTCAAAGATGAGGGAAAAAATAAAGGGAAACACAGGTATTGGTACACTTGGATTTGGAAATGATCCCAAAACTTAAACAAAGATACCAAGAGTAAATCAAGTATGTAGAAACATTTTGTAATGAATTTTTGGGAGCAAATTATAAACAACATATGTTCTAAATATTAAGTAATACAATATCAGGTATCTAGGAAATGACAATAAACAATGGTGGATTAGGTAGTTGTGAAAGATGTCAACTTAAAAAAAAATTCCCTGTTTACCTTTTTAGTGTAAGATGGGAGAGATGTTACATATCATATGAGAGAAAAACAAGTTACAATATTTTGTCCTTTGAGTTGATTGTTATTTTTATTAATTAGATAAATGTTAGTATTTATATGGAATTAGAGAAGGACTAATTAGGATGAATGGAATGGAAGAACCACAAGGAGGTACAGATATTGGAGAAGAAGATGTTTATGTACATTTGGGATCAGAAGCACAAGTACTCACAAAGTAGCTATTAAACATGGTGGGGGATGGTAGATACATATGATAAATCTGTGTCCGGGAAATGAACAATTGTTGAAAGCTAGCACTCAATAAAAGAAACTTTTTAATAATGTGATTGATAAATCCAATCCCAAAACTATCAAAGTACTAAGTGATGAGGAAAATACAGGGGATACATCTAAGCAGAAAACTACTAAGGTGATGGTATAAAGTAAGGAGGAAATATAAAAATAAAGGGAAGATCATAGCTCATAAAAAATCGAAACAAAATTGGGGAAGAAGCCGAAATTGGAACTCCATGGAGAGTTCAAAAATATTAGACCCCCTGGTCCTAATGAGGAGATGGATGGGGTCCAATAGAAGCATGACTGCTCAATATCAATAGCTAGTTTCAAGTGTATGTTAAAAGCGAAGCTAGATACCTACCAGTTATAGGGAAAACGTTTCGAGTGTTGGGAGGAAGTTAGAATAGTGAATAAATTAGAAGTTAGAAAAGTTAACTTGGAGGAATTATTAAAAAAAATTAAGGAAAAGTATTTGGCTAAGCATTATCTTGATGATAAAGTTAAATAATTCCATGATTTAAAACTTGGCAAGATGTAGATGGAAAAATTAGTAACCAAGTTCACTCACCTTTCATGATATGTCACGTACATCAAAGAATAAGAAAAAAATTACAACACTTTATAAATTATGTTACACTCTCTTTTTAAAAAAGAACCAATTACAATAATCGAAAAGCTATGGATAAAGCCATTAGGAAGGCCAAAATATACTACCAACATACCAAGTAGAGAAATGAGAATAGAAAATATTGGTTTTATATGAATATAGAAGGAATGGCTTAGAGTGGAAAGGGTGGAAAATCTAGCACATTTAAGTAACCTGGTAAAGTGGTAAAAGTTGTAGCTTTAGTAGAAAAAAAAAATTTAACTCAGAAAACACAAGCCCAATCCCAAACTAGGTATAAATAGGAAGAAAATAGTAATAAGGGATTTACTGGAAGGGATAGGGAACCATTTAAATGTTGGGTTTTTAGAGAAATAGATATTTTTTATAACTTCCCCTATAACACTAAATCTATGTAAAACCTACAAGACGTTCATGCGACCTCCATTATCAATCACGTGGTTAGAAATATACCACACATCAATGCAACCTTGAAAGGGAATCAAGCAGAGAATCACTCCACCATGGTGAATATAGAAGGCACTAGTTTTAATAAAAAAAAATTCTATATTAAGTGACCCTGGTGCTTGCTTAAGTTATGTTAGCCCTCAGGTTGTAAAAATTACTAAGTTAAAATATGAAAAATATAAAATTCATGGCTATCTCAGTTGCCTACTTGAACAAAAAGAAATTTTAAGAATTGGGTAAGGGCATCCCTAATTATATGAAATGGAAATTAGACTACCATGAATTTTATATATTACCAATAGGATTATATGAAATTATAGTGGGGATCAATTTGCTAGACGGGTATCGGAAAATTGTTAGTTGTCTTGATAAAACTATTACTTGCACATTAGGAAATGGAGAAACATAGGATATAAGGGACATACCTATGCCCATTTTTATGCATCATATATCTGTGCTACAATTAAAGAAGCTTGCAAGGAAGGGATTCCAAATTTTTTCTATTCATATGGACGAACACTCATTGAGAAAAATTAGATAAGTATTTAAATAAACTAGAAATTTTCTAAGACTGCTAGGATTGGTTTCCTGACAAAATTCATGGTTTACCACCTAAGATAGAATTTTTTTTTTTTCCATGGAACTCATAGTAGGGTCCACACCAGTCTCAAAGGATCCTTAATAAATCAATGTTCTGAAACTGATGGAGTTGAAGTTTTAGTTGTATAAATTACTAAACAAAGTGTTTAGTCAATTTAATGTCTTAAATTGCTATGATAAATTATCGACCGGAGTTAGTAATCTTTTGAAGTGCAAGTGCACTATTTATGCTAGAAGCCTATATTTCTTACTTTATTGTGTAGATTTTATATGTCATTTATGGGGGTTTTATGTTTTATCTTCAAAGTTTGAATGAAATAGGAAAACTAAGAACTGATCTAAGGAATGAAATCTAAACTTAATTAAAAGCCTATGATGAAAATTAAGGAAGAGGAACAATTGATTTTAAAAGAACTAGAAAATAAACTTCAATCTTTTTGTGTTTTTAGATATTTTACATGAATGAAATCTAAAAGAAAGAAAGTAACTGAACCTAGAAGAATTTTAATGCTTGAAAGATAAACTTAAGAAGGAAGAAAAGTAAATGTTTAATATTAATCTAAGAAGGAAATTGATCTATAAATTATTCTAAAGAAAATATTATAATAAATATAAAATGAAAGTTACAAGAATGAAGAAAAGGAAATGTAAAATTAAGAAAGAAATTTAATCTAAAAAAAATCTATATTGCATAAAAAGAAACCATGTTTAATTCTATGTTAGATTATTCTATGCCAAAAATTATCTTTAAAATGTCTTTAAACCTATTGAATTAAAGAAGGATATTATCTACTTAAATTCATTCTAAATCTGAAGAAAGCATCAATACAAACCATGATTAAATATTATCAAAATATGTAATTGAAAACTTCTTTGTACTTATGAAATGAAAACTATCTAAATTAATCTTATGAAAAAAAACTATTAAACTAACTCTATTTCTATTCACTATTGAAACGAAGCATTCTATTTATATTCAATGAAATGTAAAGTATTAAACATATAAAGATCCTATATAAATGACTATGTTATGTAAATATAAAGGCTAATTAAACTCAGAAGGAACACAGAGTATCCTTCCTACTGCACAAAGGTATAATGCTTGTCTATCGTGAGATATAGGATTACTGCATAAACAAATGAAAAACATAGATTCATTCCATATGTTAACAAGATTATGAAATCAATATAGTTTAGGAAATCAAAATATTTGAAGCATTGAAATATGAAAAAGACCCAACATTCACCTTATGAAAACAAAACCTTTAACTAATGAAAAATCAACAATTAATCTATGCGATAATGGAAAAATTTAACTAGGAAGCAACATAAATTTATGCTACGAACTATTTTATGTGTAGGGGCCTATTGCAATAGAATGGTTTGAATAATTACTTGTGACTAAATAGGCATCAATGGTCTTCATCTTTTCCTTCTCCTTGAATTAATGAAAACAATTTTTTGCTGTGTAGCAGTATTACAAAAAATTAAACTTATCTTCGGTTCAAAACAACCCGGTATTTATAACAAATTAAATTCAAGTGTTTGAGATTATCTCGCCTAAAGATATTAGTGAAATTGAGAAGTAGAATTCTAATCAGGGCCGTGGTCTTCATATCTTTCACGATTTTCTACGTGGAGATAAAATCATGAAGCTTCCAACTTCTTGTCCGTTGGTCTCGGCCTTCTTTTTCACTAATCCTTTGACCATGATTTTAAGCATTATTTCTCCTGATTTTGGACATGTGAGTGGGAAAAAATCCATGTATGGATCATTTCAAAACTACCGATATGATTCGCTCCTCTCCTTCATCTTCAGAATCTGTCAAACAATGTTGGTTGCTATAGAAAAGGGGATGAGCTACAGAATTTCATAAATTCTGTAGCTAAATACAAATTTTGTTCAAATAAGAAGAAACATTAGAATATAAAAAAGAGATCATTTAAATTCCTCCTCAGAATGAAAATGTATCAATTAACACTGATTGGGTTTATGAATTATGTCAAAAAGGAAGGAAAAGTGGTGACATAGATGTCAAAATAAAGACAGTCTTGAGGCTCAACATACCCCCACTAAGAGGCCATTGCATGTCCTCATGCAATTTCAAAATTGTGAGTCTTCACCTCATTCCTGCATATATTCTGACACCTCTTCCAGGATAACCAATTTCAGCTTCTTGCCCCTCTTTGAAGTCACTGCTACTCTTGGTTTCTTCACCGGAAGTTTGTACTTCAAATTTATAGTCTGTCTATTCAAGAATTAATTCTTCTTTCTCAAATTTTTATTCTTTTTGAACCATAACAAGAGTGTTGGCAATATGATGTAATGTGTTGTCATTGATGGCAACCTACGTGATGAAGTTGTCCTTGATGGAACCCTACTTGATAAGTTACCTATGATAAGTAATGTATGCATTAAATGTAATACTGATGTATCTATAGATCAGTTCATATGTGATAAAGAAAATAATTCCAGTATGTGCTAGAGAGATGTTATTTTTAATATGTCACAATGTATACGCGGATAAGTATATCCCAAGTCGCATATGCCCGTTTGCGCTCCAAATTTATAATACTAGGGGGCTTTATCATGGTACTAACCCACAGTATTGAGAGTTGTATTATCTATTTGATTCCGTCCTGGATTACCATCAGCAATTGAGTGGTTTTGACTCATGGTATTGGTAAAATCTAAATCTATTTAAGGAGAAGAAGATCATAGTGCAAAGTGTGCATATGTAAGGGTTATTATTGAATAAATTCTCTAAGGAATATCTGTATGGATGAAATATGCTTTTAACTGATGCACCCATGGATATAATGATGGTTCAAGATATCTAGATCTGAAGATGATGAATCTCTAGTATGATCTACTGAAGAAATGATGAAGAAATGGCGCTAGTCTACTGAAGTACAGGGTGAAACTGCAAGTCTTCATAGTCCCGGTCCGGCTCGGCTAAATTTAAATTTACAGTTCTATACGCAAGTTGGTTTTAGTAAAAGCGTGTATATACGTGGGTTCGCTTCATGAAAAGTTCATATGCATTTCTGCAAAAGAAAAGGTTGAATTTACTAAATATGAGTTCTAAATACTAATTTACGCCCCCCCCCCCCCCCTCCCCTCTTAGTATTTTTCTCAACAATTGATATCAGAGCAGGTCCTTCTGAAGAAGCTTAGATGCTAGAAGGAAGATCAGTCAAGATGAGAAATGAAGATGGGACAACATCTATTAGGCCTCCACTCTTCAACAGAAAAAATTTAATCTTCTGGAAAACACGGACACGATCCTATTGTAAGTATCTTGGAGCAGATGTACGGGCTATTGTTGAAGGAGATTATGAATATCCAGGCTCAGTTCCAACATATGAAACGACAAGAAAGAACTAAGAAACAAATTCAAAGGCGGTCAATGCACTATTGGGGAGTCTAACGGAATCAGAATTTTTCAAGTTCTTGCAGTTGAATACATCAAAGGAAATATGGAACAAAATCATTCTAAGCTATGAAGGTGATACAAAGGTAAAAAGTGCTAAACTACAAACTCTTAGAATTCAGTATGAAAATCTAAGGATGCATAATGAATAGAGCATTGCCAATTTCTTTTTATGTCTAGATGATATTGTAAATCGTATGAGAAATTTGGGTGAAAGCATAACTGACACTACTCTAGTTGAATTTTTTTTAAGATCTCTATCTTCAAAATTTGAGTCAAAAGTGTCTACTATTGAATAGAAGCAGGATCTTCAAATTATTACTATTGTTCAACTTCATGGCATTCTAACTGCATGTGAAATGAGAAAAGGAGGATCATTTGAAGTCAAAGAAGTTGTCTTTAGAGGTTCTACAAAAGGAAAAGAAGTACAAGAAACAGAAGGATCAGGGTATGTTTCAGAAGAAGATGAGGTAAATTTTGTAAAGAAGCTCCAACTTGGCACTGGAAGGTTCAGAGGTAAGCTTCCATTCAAATGTTTTTCTTGTGGAAGAGTTGGTCATTATGCTGCCAAGTGCCCTCATAAAGAAACACATGATAAAGGAAAGGAAGTAGCAAGAAGAAATAAGAATCCGTTTAGCACTAGAAAAAGTTATTATACTCATGAAGATAGTGATGGGTTATCTGACACCAAGAAAGAATCTGATCAAGATCTTAGACGTCTCATGGAATTTGAAAAAGAGTGTAGGGAAGAAAAGGATACCTTTATGGATGCTCTAGAAGACAATGATTTTCTTGAAGAAATCAATCAGCTCAAAATATGTTTGGAATAAAACAAAATATCCATAGAAACTCTAAAAAATTAGCTTGAATAAAAGGAGATACACAATGAGAAATCAGAATGTGAAATAGTAAGTCTAAGAAAATAAATTGAGAGAGTAAAGACTTTTAATCTTAAATTTTCTAAAGGATCGGAAACATTAGATAAAATTATCAAAGTACAATGTTCTCCTCTTATGAAAATAGGTCTTGGATATGTCAGAGAATCTTCTCAGTATTTAGCACAAAACTATCTAAAAGCAGCTACAACCAGCCTACAGCATTCTCCGACTCAGCAAGGAAACAAAGAAACTTTATAGGTAAAGCACGACCACCTTAATACAAAGAAAACTAATAGGAATACCTTTCAGAGAAATACCAACCAACATGTAAACACAGATAGAAGGTTCTATGATCAAAAAAATTTCTTCTTCAATGGACAATGTTTCTCATGTCATAATTTTGGTCATAAAGTCGTTCAATGTGTTGCATACAAAACCATCATGACTAGAGAAGCAAGAATGAAAAGAATTTATACTGGAATAAGAAGAATACATATAACACGTTTTCTCCTCTTCAAAATGAAATTGAATGTTCTTATTGAAATAAATTTGGTCATGAAGAAACTGTAGGAGCAAACTTAAGCCAAAAGAGCATATACCTTCAATTTCCAAAATATGGATAAAGAAGGAATTATAGGTTGAGAACTATGGCATAGCTCTATTTGTAGAAGGAGAAGAAAATCAATGGTACATTGATAGTGGATGCTAAAAACACATGACAGGTGAGAGAAATAAACTTCTTGCATACAATGCTCTAGAAAGAGAAAAGAATGTTACTTTTCGAAATGATACTCCTGTTGTCATTAAAGGAAAAGGTTATGTTTCTCTAAAGGAAAAGGTGAAAGATAACAATGTTATGTATGTGGATGGATTAAAGCATAACTTTTTAAGTGTAATTCAAATGTGTGATCAAGGAACTGAAGTTGTTTTTAGCTCAAAATAATGTGTGGTACGTGATCTTGATATAGGAAAAACAATTATAAAAGGAAATAGAACACCAAGCAATTTGTATGTATTGAGAAGCTGTAAAGAACAATGTTACTTGGGTAAATATTCAAAAAATTTATCATGGCATAGAATATTGGGGCATTCGAGATTCTCTCAAATCAACAAATCGAGTAGACTCAAAGTTGTTCGTGATCTTCCAAATATTACTCTGCCTGAGAATACCATATGCAAATATTGCCAATTTGGTAAGCAAACAAGAGTGCAATTTAATGCCAAAGAAGGATCAGTAAGTAAGCCTCTTGAACTCATTCATACTGATATATGTGGACCTATGAGAAAAAGGTCACCCCGTGGAGAACAATACTATATTCTGTTTATTGATGATTTCTCTAGAATGTGTAGGATTAGGTTGCTAAAACACAAAGATGAAGCTTTCAAAAAATTTCAGATCTTTAAAGAACTGGTTGAAAATGAATTAGATCTAAAAATCAAGTGTCTTAGATATGATCAAGGAGGTGAGTATATATCAGATGAATTCTTTGATTTTTGTGAACAACATGGCATAAAAAGATAGTTTCCTGTAGCGGGTACCCCACAACAAAATGACGTAGCAGAAAGAATGAATAGAACAGTTCAACAAATGGCTCGGGCTATGCTTGATGATTCAGGAACACCTGAGACATTTTGGGGAGAAGCAGCACATATTGCTGTAAATATTCTTAACAAAGCACATGTTTGTGTAAACAATGATAAAACTCCATATGAGCTCTGGTATGGTAATATTCCCACTGTAAAGCATTTTAAATTTTTTGGAAGAAAATGTTTTATCAAAAACAATGATGAAAAACTTGGCAAGTTTGAACCTAGGGCAGATGAAGGAATAGTTCTTGGTTACTCTTCTAGAAGTAAAGCATATAAATGCTACAATAAAAGACTTTAGAATATTGTTGAAGGCATTGATGTTGTAATTGGTGAATCTCTCTCAACTCCAAAAGGGGAAATACAAGCAACAAATGAAGATGATGATGATGTATATCTTCCTGCATCTAATAGAGATAATATAGAAGGTGAACCCAATGAAGCAGCAGAAGAATATCTATCCGAAAAGGCTCCATCCAGGTATGTTCAAAAGAATCATACAGAATCTCAAATTTTGGGAGAAAAGGGATCAGGTGTCCAAACACGAAGAACTCTTGTAGTGTCTACTAGCTATCTAGCATTTTTATCCACTATTGAACCATAGAATGTCAATCAAGCTAGAAAAGATGAATGTTGGATTCAAGCCATGAATTAAGAACTTGAACAAATTGAAAAGAATCATACCTAGGAACTAGTTCCAAGACCTCATGATAAAAATATTATTGGAACAAAATGGATATTCAAAAACAAGTTAAAAGAAAATGGAGATGTTATTAGAAACAATGCTAGACTTGTTTATAAAGGGTATGCTCAACAAGAAGGTATAGAATTTGAAGAAACATTTTATCTTGTAGCTAGATTTTAAGCCATCAGAATGTTTCTTTATTTTTCAAGCTTTCAACAAATCAAAGTTTATCAAATGGATGCTAAATCTGATTTCCTCAATGGTGATCTAAAAGAAGAATTTTATATAGAACAACCAGAAGGATTCATTTTGGGCAATGATGAAAAAATTGTTTGTGAACTTAAAAAGGCTTTATATGGTCTCAAACAAGCTCCAAGGGCATGGTATTATTATCTTGACAAATATCTTCATCAACAAGGATTTTCAAAGGGTTCTTTTGATAGCAACTTATGCACAAAAACTGAAAATGATAAACTATTAATTGCGGTTGTATATGTTGATGATATCATTTTTGGAAGTAATGAAGAGTCCATGAGTCAAAAAATTTCTTCTGTTATGGAACAAGAATTTGAAATTTCTTTACTTGGGGAACTATCATTTTTTCTTGGCCTACAAGTATAAAAAGAAAAAAATGGCATATTTTTATCTCAAGCAAAATATCTCAAGAAAATTTTGAAAAAGTATGGGATGGAAGACTGCAAACCTATAAGTAAACCAATGATAACTGGGTGTAACCTCAGTTCCCATGATGATTCTCCCACAGCGAATCAACCAGAATACAGATCCATGATTGGAAGTCTACTTTATCTAATCGGGACAAGACCAGACATTATACATGTAGTTGGGATTGTTGGACGATTCCAAGCTAATCCAAAATAGTCTCACCTTCAGGCTGTCAAAGGGATATTCAAATATCTACAAGGAACTCAAGACTTTGGACTATGGTATCCAAAGAATGCCGACCTCACTGTTCATGCTTATACAGATAAATATTGGGCTGGAAATGTTGATGATAGAAAGAGCACTAGTGGTGGTGCATTCTATATGTGGCCCCGATTAGTATCTTGGTTCAGCAAAAAGCAGAGATCTATTGCCTTATCTACAGCAGAAGCAGAATATGTGGCTACCGCATCATGTTGCACAAAACATCTTTGAATGATGCAGACTTTACAAGACATTCAAATCGAATGTTCACCTCCCATATCCATTATGTGTGATAATACAAGTGCCATTAGTGTCTCAAAGAATCCTGTTATGCATTCCAAGACCAAGAACATTCCTATCAAGTATCACTTCTTACATGAACAAGTTCTTGAACAAAAGGTGCAATTGGAGTATGTTCCCTCCAAAGAATAAGTTGCTAATATATTTACTAAACCTATTCCTAGGGAAGAATTAGAATATCTCAGACAAAAGCTGGGAATTGTCTCTGTTGCTCAGAAGATTAGATCTGCTTAAATTCAGAAGATTAAATTGGATAAGCGGATTTCATAAAGGATAGTTTTGTATATACGGAAGTTTGTATACAGAAAACCATGTATGGGATTTTGCTGACATAATTTTCTGGGTCAGCATTTTCAGAATAGTTGCGGTGTTGCTGGGTATCTCTTGTGATGTTCCATTTCTTACATTTCTGTTTCATTCTCTAATATATTTTTGATGAAGATGCCTTGATGATTTACCGTTGAAAGTGTTCAGGGTGCACAAGATAAGGGGGAGCAGTTGTCTTGTGGGAATGGATGCATTTTTGGCATTCTAAGTGTTTGTTGTGGTCTGATCTCATGATTGAGATTCATTGGTATTTTTTATAAAAGGTCGTTTGATGTAAAGGTCATATTGAGATCTATGATGTAAATTGTTATTTTCAGTCATGTAAATCCAATTTGAACACCCACTTGGTTGGGTGGTTGAGTAAAAAAGTAACTCCACTTAGTTGGATCATTATTGCAAGTATGAGTAATTAGTAATAGGAAAGTTCATACTCGGTTGAAAAGTCATGTACTTCATTGAAAAATATGTCTGAATACTCAAGCATGAACTCAGGGGGAGCATGGTAATTTTTGTACAAGGGATGTTGATCTGCCCTTTTCCCTTGATGTCAAAGGGGGGGAGTATCATGGTGTATCATGGTGTTTGAATAATGGTTATGTTTTAAGCATCTATCTATTGTGGTGATCAAACATCATCATGGTTGCCATCAAGTCCAAAGGGGGATATTGTTGGCAATATGATGTAATGTGTTGTCCTTAATGGGAGCTCCAGGTCTGCAGTGGGTCTGAGGGTTGAAACCTTCAGTATGGAAGTAGAAGCTTCCTGCCAGTAGAAGTTGGTGTTATGTTCAGGGGATTGAAGATCCCTTCCAGAAGTGGTTGTAAATGAGAAGAAAGGGGGTTGGAGCTCCCCTCTATTAGTAGCTAGAAAACGAGTGAAGGTTGTAGCCTTCTGCAGGTAGAAGCCTACGTACTGATATGAGTCTGTATCAGTACAATGTTGTAAATAGTTTTCCATATAATAAATATTGAAGACAGAGATGAAAACAACGGTGGTTTTCTCCCAAATTGGGTTTCCACCTTAAATATTGGTGTTCATCTGTGTTCCTCTTGTGTGATGTTTTATGCTGCTATTACTGCACATATTTACTGATTATCTAACCTGATGCATAACTAGTAAATCGGATTTAAATTCTGTTTCTAAGAAGCTTTCTAAACTATAAATTTATATCCGTATACGCGAGTTTATTTCAACATATCCGCGTATATACGTGAGTTCGTTTCATAAAATTTGCGTATGCATTTCTACAAAAGAAAAGGTTAAATTAACTAAATATGAGTTCTAAATACTGATTCACCCCCCTCCCAGTATTTTTATCAACAGCGAGATGTAGAAGAGTGTTTTCATTGATGGTTTTTTCAATTTGGTTCTGAATCTTTAGAGCTTCATTTTCATGCTTTATATGCCTATTTAGCATCTCTAGCTCAAAAATTTATTTCTTTAGAGTATTCACTAGAGGTTCTTGTGGACTAGAAGGTTGTTCATCATGAATTGATGTCCTCCCTGTATTTCGTATTTCCAAAGATTCAATGTAATCATAGATCTCTTGCTGGACAGGTTCAATATCTGGAGTTCTTATATTTGGATCTTGTATGGGAGAGGAAATGATAGGTAATGGAACCTCAAGACTTTATTCTAGGCTAATAGGTTCTGTAACTTCAGGGAGTGGCTTTTTGGCTACTTTTCAAAGTCTTGAGGTTCTTCTTACTGGTTGTGGAATGTTCTGAGTTTCTGATTTTTCTGTATGTATGACTTTTCCTTTTTCTTTTATGCTAACCCTTCTCTTTTTATTTATTTTTTCCTTAGCCTTTTGAAATAACTGTGCAATAGGAATTTCATCTTCTAATTGTCATTGAGGTGGTTCTTCATATCCTGCAACATTTTCATTTTTTCTCTTTTTTCCTCTTTTCCCTTTGTTATCACTAGGCTGCTTTTCTTCTTTTTTCTTGAGAATGACTTCTGGTTAGGAAATCATCCCAATTATATCCTATTCTCTTTAAATGAAATTAAATGAGGATATTTATTAATGCATGATGATGCATTCTACTATCTACAAACTAAACTCTCTTTTGAACCATCCTTGCCATCTTCCTTAGACTATTCAACAAAAAATATGGAAGGTTTATTTATTTATCCTCTAGAAAATTCATCAGTAACCTAGCATGATAGAAAAAATGCCACCAAATATGCCTTCACATGTAATACATTGCTGAATGATAAAAATAATGTTCCTCCATTTGCTCTTAAGGAGTGTGTTGGGAATTACTTTCTTAAAAATATTTGTGTCCATACCTTGTTTTTTCAAGAATAATTTATGTTCCTCTCCATTGATTCCTCTGGTTTTCAACCACCTTTCACCTATTCTTGAAATTTCGGTTGCCTCTGCCACGAAATATTTTGTGAATGCAAATTTTATGTCACCAATTTCAACCTGAACTCAGTCGGAGGCTCTGGAAAAATATTTTGTGACTTCCTTGTGGCACCCATCAAATCTATCTATGAAATTAAGCCACTATGCCTTAGCTGGTATCTACTTTAGCTGTGGATATCCCTCCATGAATTTTGTACCTACAGGCTCTGTTCTCATGATCAAACCCATCTCTTTTCCAAGAGTTTTTCCTTGAAGACTGTCTCTACCTAACTGGATAAATTGAGGGTTTTAATATGAGCTTGGAAATGTGGAGGAGCTATGCCATAAAATGGCGTAGACATGTAGATAACAAGTGAAGTGAATGAGCGAGGGTTTAGGAACATGAGCATGGTTTCGGTATAAGTGATGTTTTGGCATGAGATATGACCGTTGAATTATTAACGAACGATAAATTTTTTATCATTCAAGGTATTATGATGTCAACTTTGTGGCAAATAATGAGTTTTTTATTTTGATTCGGCACAATCAGTTTTAATGATGACATTTTTGAGTTGGCAAATATTTGATCATATAATTTATATATATCAATGTTTTGAACCTTATTATTTAAAAAAAATTGTATCATACCTTGGATATAGCTAACCTTTATTGTTTTCTTCTTTGTTCTTGATTCCTTTGGTGTCCTTGAGTACATTATTTAGTATGATCTTCAATCTTGTCTTCAGCTCCTTCTGCCAAATAGTTATATTCATTTATGTTGCAGAGATGTGTAAGAGTTGTAGAATGTCATAATTGTTGCAAAAATGAAACAATTCTATAGCTTCTCTTTCCATTTATTTAAAGAAAGGGAAATTCAAAGAATTTGGGATTTTTAGAATGGGAGTAAAGAAAATATAAGATGTCAGAAACAAACTCTGATTTTCACCTTGTATTTTCTTTATAAGGATGCCAATCAATGATTGGTTTTCATACTTATAAAAAATTATGTATATATATATATATATATATATATATATGTATATATATATATAGACATATATTATTATTATTATTATTATTATTATATATATATTTTTTAGATATGAAAAGTAATGAAATAAGACTATGTTTGGGAAGAAGAAAGATTCTTCTTCACCAACTTCATATTAGCATTATCTTCAATTTTTTTGACAAATTCCACTTTTTTTAGTGGTTTATGATAGACCTTTAGTCGATTCCCATTTACAAGAAGAGGAACCTTTTCTTCATCAATAGTCCTTATCCTTACTGCTCCATTATCAAAGACTCTTTCAATATCATAAGGATCAAGCCAATGAGTTTGAAATTTCCCTTCGAAGTCCTTAAAATTTGAGTCAAATAAAAGTTCTGAATCTCCTCCTAAAATTTTCTTTTTGTTATGTACTTATCATGCCATCTGAATCTTTGTTGTTGAATTAGGCTGGGATTTTTAACTTCATCTTTCCTTATTTCATCAAGTTCATTGAGTTTCTCCATTCTATGCTTTTGAGCTTCTGATAAGTCAAGTCCCAAATTGACTGTTATTTTAAAGGTTCTGATTTGCAAATCTATTGGAAACAAGACTTGGTTCCCATAAACAAGTTCATAGGGAGTATGTCCTACTTTATTCGTCCATGTAGTAAAATAGGCCCATAAATCTTCAGGAAGCCGTTCTCCCCAATAATTTCTATGTATATGTATAGTCTTTGTGAGTATTTATTCAATCACTTTATTCGTGGGCTCCACTTTTCCATTTTCCCGTGGATGGTATGGAGTAGACTTTCTGTGCTTGATTTTATATTCTTCCATGATATTTTGCACCATTTTGGATGTAAATTGAGTTCCCTAATCTGTCATAATCTCCCTTGGGACACCAAAACAAGTAAAAATATCTGGAAAAAGAAGTGAAAATACAACGTTTTCATTAGAAAAAGAAAGGGCTTTAGCCTCTACCCATTTAGTGATATAATTAGTGCATACAAGAATATACCTCTTTTGTCTTGATGGTGGATTGATTGGTCCAAAAAATTCCAGGGCCAATTTTTCAAAGGGTTCAATGAGTACCTATGGTTGTAAGGGCATTTCATCTGTAGGAACATGTTTTCCTATTCTCTAACAACTATCATACCTTTTAACACACTCCTTGGCATCCTTGAAAAGGCAAATAATATCCTAAAAGAAGTATTTTATAAGCATTCCTTTTATCAACAAAGTGTACTCCATATGGCTCGTCATGGGATGAATTTAATATTTCTGATATTTCATCTTCTTGAACTCATCTTATAATGATGAGATATGGACCGATATTGTATAATTAATCATTTACCAATGAATAAGATGCACTTGTTTGAATTATCCTTCTCTTTTCTCTAGGAAACAAATATGATGGTAGTTTTCCTGTGGAAAAGTAATTGGAAAAATCTGCAAACCATGGAGATTTAGTAGATATTGCAAAAATATATTCATCAGGGAAATTATCCTCTACTGGTGTATCATTATTATCATTTTGAATTTTAGATAAAAAATCAACAACTGTGTTTTGTTTTCCAGGTCAATCAAGAATGGTGATGTTAAATTATTGCAAGAGTAATAACCATCTTGTGATTATTTTAGTTGAAATATTTCCAGGTTATTAATGTAATATCGAACACTTATCATTACCAAATATTTCAACTGTGTTTTGTTTACCTGGAAATATTTCAACTAAATAATTACCAAATTCTTCCATAGAATACAAACACATTTGTTTGGATGATAAGTGTTTGATATTACATTGTTCTTGAAAATTTTGACTATTCTCACGTTGTTAAGATGATTAATAATTTTATATTGAATTTATAATTTTATTTTCTATACTGATGTGGTAGATAGTAAAAATAGGTTGTATGCCAATGTCATCATCCATCCATTCTCCATTTTCTACTTCTATCATTGTTTTTGCTGGAGGACATAAAGTGAATTTATTTGTTGAATTTCCATCAGAAATAAACATATCACTAGATCTACAACTGATGAAAGCATCAGTTGTAGCTAACCAAGGTCTTCCTAATATCAATCGATGTCCTCTTAATTTTTTCTTGGGATTTAAGATCATAAAGTCAACTGGATATTCCCAAGAGTTTAAGGATACATAAATGTATTCTAATAGACAATCTGGTTTGATTACTGATATGTCTGCTAATTGCAGTAATGTTGGTGTACAGTGAAGGTTTGGAAGATTTATTTGTTCCATTGTTTGTTTACTCATGATGTTTATGGCTGCTCCTAAGTCAATCAATGTATTTGGAATCTCAATACCATTGATGTTTTTTTTACAACGGGACCTCCTGGAACCAAATATTTTTGTATGGATTTTTTTCCCATCACAATATTTGCAATTTTCCCGACTAATTAGATTCTTTTTAATTATTTTATTTTTCTTCCTAATTTCTTTATACTCAACTCTTTTATTGTTTTTGCAAGGATTGGGATTTACTTAATGGCTTGTAATAAATGAATTTTGATACAAACATTTTTTAGTTCATCTAATATATCATATTTAGGAAACAAAATTTGTTTCTCTGCACCTCTATCAATTTGTAATATTTGAGGAAAAGGGGGTTTAGATATAGATACTAAATATTTCTCTATGATAGGAGTTGAGTTTATTAGATCTTTTTGTGTTTGATTTTGAAAATTTTGATTCTAATGAAGATATGTCCCTTCTCCAGAATGATTATCTTTTTTTTGAAGATTTTCATTTTGATGAACAGAAAATTTCTCATCAAAGTGATCTTTTTCTTGAATAACAACATAGGGATTTGTCTTGTCTAGTATTCTACCAAATCTAAGTTGAAAATTATTAATATCTAGCAGAGTTATCATATAATTTTTAAAATTCTTCCCCTCTATGTTATAAATAGGTTGTGATTTTTTATTATTTGGGTTTGAGAGTGGATGAGCAGGTAGTTGGTTTGGCCTTTGTGGAAATGGTAATGAAAGTTGTGGATTATGATTTGGGAATTCAGATTGTTGACTTTTTTGAGGAAAATGTTGTGGAGGATAGTTCTGATAAAATTGTCGATATTGGTGATATAGAGAATATCTTCCATAGGGGTTCTGCATTCCTTGTACCCAAGGTTGAGGTTGAGACCAAGGTTGTTGTCATGGAATTGATGAGTTCCAATTATTCTGTGGGGACTGAGTATACATTTGAGTATTAAAACATTGATTTTTTTGGCCCTTGCCATGGTATTATAGAGACAAAAAAAGGAGGATTGACGAGATGTGGGGCTATATCTTCTTGGAAGAAAAATTTAATATTTGGTATAGAAGGGAATTTCTTTGTTTCATGATTTTATATACATATGACACAGTTAGCCATGGCTTTCAAATAAATAGGACATTCTCTTAAGGAATTCTTCTTTCTGCACTTAGGACAAAAGATAGATAAGGCATAAATTTCATCTTTTTGCTTTTTGTTTTTGTAATTTTAAGGTGTTTATTTATTCACTAGGACTCCCTAAAATATGTGTTTTGAACTCATCAAGAAAATTTCCTATTTCTTCCCTACTTTTTGTTCCAGCTACATATTTATTCACTCTAGAGAGAACATGATCTCTTGAATTTTTTCCAATTCTTGATTTCCATCTTGAGAAATGTATGCATAATCCAGAGATATCAGATAATATTAATTGAGAAATATCTCCTTTTCCCATCATATTAATAATATCTATCCATTCATCTCTAATATATTTCAACGGGAGAGCTTTTAAAGTATCTTGATCCAAGTTTTCCATTTTAGCTCTTTTTAAGTTGTAATTGCATCTCTCAATTAGGTCCTTTAAGTTTTCATCCTCTCTTTTGACCACTTTAAAATATTCATCTGTCTGACTATAAGATATGCAATAATCCTGATATTTTTGCAAGAATGCACTCTTCATCTCCCCCCATGTCCTAATAGAATGTATTATTAAACCCATGAACCATTTAAAGGCTGCACCCTTAAGTGTTGCAGGAAACAATTTCAATTTCTGAGAATCTTGTAAATAGTCATAAGATATATACAAAACCTTAAATTCCAATAGAAATTTTTTATGATCTTCATTTCTTTGTCCTTGAAAATAGGGAAGGATGGAAGGTGAGATATTCTTCATTGTAGCAGTTGTATCATCATCATAGATAGGAAATCCAACACAATCTTCTCTATTTTCATCTCTATTCTCTTCTCCTCTTCCTATTAATCTACATCCTCCTCCATCTCGTCCACCTCTATTTCCTCCACCTCTTCCTCCTCCTCCTATTTTTAAGTTTTCTCCATTCAGATTGTGTACTTCTCCTTCTCCTTCTCCTGCCATTGTATATTACTCAGAACCAATATAGGATTCTATTCTTGGAATTATTTGTTCTTCTTCTGGTTCTTCTATCAATGGGATATTGTATAAGGTTTATTCCTCCTCTTCACTAGGCACTTATAGCTCTTGAGCTAAGATTTTTTCTTCAGTGGAGGTTAAAAAGACTACTTTGTATTTTTTAGATCTAGGGTCTTCTTCTTCTATGACTGCTTCAGTTGATTAAGTTAGAGAGTCTCTAGGTTGAATTTATGACGTTAATACTTTAGGTAATATATGTTTTAAGAATGGAATATGAGTTTGAGATGGTGGTGTGGCACTATAAGGTCTTGGTGGTGTGAGTGGTTTTTTTGAGATCAAACTTCTACCTCTAGCTACAAATCTACCCCTAGAATCTCTTTCTCTATGCATATCATGTTCTTGTTATTTTTTTTTAGATTTAAGAGATAAGACTCCTAATTAGACTTCCTAAGGAACAACACCAAAATGTTTAGTCAATTTAATTTCTTAAATTTATATCATAAATCATTGACCGGATTTAGTAATCTTGTGAAGTGCAGGTGCACTATATATGCTAGAAGCTTATCTTTCCTACTTCGTTGTGTAGATTTTATATGTTTTTTTTGGGGGTTTTATGTTTTATCTTCAATTTTTTAATGAAATAGGAAAACTGAGATCTGATCTAAGGAATGAAATCTAATCTTACTTAAAATCCTACGATGAAAATTAAGAAAGAAGAACAATTGACTTTAAAAGAAATAGAAAAGAAACTTCAGTATTTTTGTGTACTTAGAGATTTTATATGGATGAAATATCAAATCAAGAAAGTATCTGAATCTAGAAGAATTTTAATGCTTGAACTTAAGAAGGAAGAAATGGAAATGTTTAAAATTAATCTATGAAGGAAATTGATCTATACTTTTTACTTTCTTGCTGATTTTTTTTTTTTTTTCTAAGTGAGACTAATTCTATTAAGTATAAAAGTACTAGTAATAAATCGTCGGGCACTGCTATGGAAAGCGTATACCTTCGGGGTTGATAAGGCAACATGTTCTTAAAAATTCTCGGGAACAATCTATAGTGGAATCGATCCTCAGAACATCATAGTCTGGCCGCCTATGATAGGGACAGAAAGCCCTGCCTAAGTTTACACAAACTATAGAGACAAAAACATATAAACGAACATCTATCACCATTCGTCGAGCTCTAAACTAAAATCACAAAAGCTCCAATAGTAATCGAAAGGTGTTGGGGACCTTACCCCTCCTGCGCATCAGCATCACTCGTCGTGCTCTAGAGACATCGGCTCCTCAACAATCCTGCAACCATAATCGTCGTCATTATTGTTGTCCGCCATGCCAGCTTGACTGCCATCCTTCAGGGCCTGGTCCTCAGCATCATAATTCAGCCCTGCTAGAAGTGGGAGAGTGGAAGAATCCGGGAGACCCGCTCTGCCAGTGGAGCAGGGGCCGCAGGGAGGAGAGGGAGAAGCAGGGCGGTCAGGGGCCGAATGCGGGATTTATTCACAGAGGGAGACAGTAATGAAGGCAGTGATAATGGAGTTGATAGAGGTACAGTGAAAGCGGAGCTCAGCGTGCTGGGAATTTTGCCTTATGGTGGACCCCGAATGCACTCCTCTAGTTGGATTGGAATGAGTAGAGGGAGCAGAAGGGCCAGCGTGGCAGGGATCATGAGCGCACCCACGACCTCTGCCTCTGCCTCTGCGTGAAACGGGAGGAGGATCAGGCTCGTCACCTGCAGAAGAAGAACCAAAATCAGAGGAGGGCGAGGGAGGAATAACGGATGCCTGACCCCGGCTGATTCCGCGCCAACAGCGCATCCGTTGTCGGAGACGAGGCATGGAGAGGAGAACAGGGCGAAGGTGGCGTGAGCAAGGCGAAACAATGGAAGAGACAGAGGCTCCGTGAGCGGAGGGACGACGACCAAGGGGAGGAAAATGAATACCAGCATGAATGAAAGAACCTGCAAGGAGCTCGACAGAGACGCCCGGCGGAGAAGAAACTCTGCAGAAGGGACTGTTGGTGAAGTGAATTCCCAGAAGCATCTCCAAGCAGACCAAAAGACATCAACGACGCCCAGTCTGAGTTTTGAAGCTGGAATCGGCAAAGCCAGGAGGGCATTCACCACGAAGGGGAGTCAGAGCTCTCCCATGGCTGCTCCTGTCATGCTCTCCTTCCATAGTGAAAACCAAAATCCAAAGAACCGCCATATACAGAGGCGTCAGAGTGAAATTAATCACCGGCTTGTCAACCCGAGGTGTATTAATATCGCCATTAAGGTAGGTGGATGAGGCCATGTGGGAATCCCATGCGAGCTCCGTTGGGAGCTGCGCAGGGGCCCAGGTCCCGTCAATCCACCACCGCATCCACATCCGGAGAAGGGCTATCCTTGAGCACCAGCATTGTACAATTCTGAAGCATGTCTCCGTCATGGATAATAGAGAGGGGGCCATGAGTGAGCGTGCTGTTGCTTTCAGTTCTGAAATTGGCCAAGAGATCAGCGACCTTATTACCTTCACGTTTAACATGGGTGAAGGAAACCGCCCTGTTTCTCTGAAGCCAGTTGCTAATCCTATCAATTCGAGCCGCCAAACGCCAACTGTGAGCCACTTTGTTAGGATCGGCGCCCCAGAGAAGCTGATTAACCATGTTGATAAGAATTTGAGAATCTCCTTCTATGATGATAGGAAAGAATTTATGCTGAAGAGTGAGACTTAGGCCTTGCCAGAGGCCTTCAAGTTCAGCTGAATTATTGGTGTCCCATCCAATGGAGCCATAATAGAGGCTCTGAACTTCTCCCTTTGAGTTTCTGAATATGCCACCAAAACCTGCTTGTCCCGGATTTCCTCTGGAAGCCCCATCAAAGTTTAATTTAAAAACTCCAAGGGAGGGAGGAGTCCAATGCAAAGGCGAGTCTGAGGCCACTTTGTTTCTGATCTTTGGAGTGAACGCCAAGTTAAGATTCTAGTTTTTCCAGACAGAGATTTCTCTGGGATGTTTAGGAAAGTCCTCTTCTTTCCAGGGATGAAGAGCTAAAGATTCCTGTAGATTTTTGATGAAGGAATTGCATAAAGAGTCCAGGGTAGAGGTTTGATTTTTGAAAATACGCTTGTTTCGTTCTTTCCACAGGGTCCAGAGGATCAGTCCAGGAAGGAGCTGCCAGAGAGCGTTAAGGAGAGCGGATTGATAAGGACGTTTGGGCCAGTTGCGCAAGATGGAAGTGATATCACTGGAGGGTTTGTTCTTCTGACAACGGAAGCTACACTTTTCCCATAAGGAGTTGGCTAGAGGGTAGAGCAGCATGAGATGTTGAATGGTTTCAGCACTTTGAACACAGTTAGGGCAAAGAGAAGGGCCTATGAAACCTCTTTTGACCAGGTTATCCCATGTGAGGATGCGTCTATGGCTTAGGAGCCATAGGAAAGTAGAGACCTTAGGCCAGGTAATGGGGTTCCAAATCATCTTCCAGCGAGTGTCCTTAGGAAGTGGGGAGGGATACATCAGAGAGTAGGCTTCCTTTGTAGAGAACATTCCTTTAGTAGTATGTCCCCACCTGAGAATGTCAGGGTCATCAGAGCTTCTGATTTGCCTCCGTTGCAGCTCCTTTTTGAGAGCTTCCACCTCAAGGCTTTGAGCGTGAGGCATAATGAGATGAGAGGGCTTCCACTGCCTGAAGCCATTGTTGTCGGAGGCCATCCAATGCTTACAAATTTTGTCATCAAGAGCTTCTCTTGGATCTTCTAAGTTGATTTGCGGGTACTTTTCCAGAAGAATGGATTCTTGTTGCTAGGAGTCTGACCAGAATCGCGCTGATTTTCCATTACGGATTTCCCAAAAACTATGTTGTTGTATGAGCGCATAGTTCTTCTTGGCAGCATTCCACACCAAAGAACCAGATTGAGTAGGAGCCAATCTTATTAAGTCTGCAGAAGATCTGTTGTTGGCATATTTAGCAGTCCAAAGTTTAGCCCAAGGAGTGTGGGGATTAGAAATCCATTTCCACCAAACACGAGCTGCCATGACCTCATTGCTGTGCAAGGGATTTCTTAAACCAAGGCTGCCAGCTTCTTTGGGGGTACACATTGTGTTCCAGTTTACCAAAGCCCATTTGCTATTTTGGCCAGAGGAGCCCCAAAGAAAGCGACTTTGAAGAGCTTTGATCTGTTTGAGAACCCATTTCGGGGCTGCAAGAACAGAAAAAAGATAAAGAGGCATAGACTGTAACACTGCTTTAATAAGAGTGAGTCTGTTGACCATATTAAGAGCTCCGAAGGTCCAAGAGGATAACCTAGATTCCAACTTTTCAAGGAGCTGATTCCAGGAGGAATGCCTGATAGCAGAGTCAATGAGAGGCGCCCCAAGATATTTGTCAGGGAGAGAAGCCACAGAGAAGCCTAGAATATGAGAAATATTAGCTTGGGAAAGAGGGGGAGTATTGAAGAAGAAAATCTGAGATTTAGAGTCATTAATGGTTAACCCAGAGGCTTGAGAAAAGAGGTTGAGGATGGCTTTAAACGAGCGGGCTTCATGGACAGAGGGATGGCCAAAGAGCATATTATCATCCACAAATTGTTGATGAGATGTGATAGGGGCTCCATGAAAAGCAAGTCCATGCAAACGACTGTTGCAAACTTCGTTGTGAATAAGTCTGCCAAGTCCCTCATCCATGAGAACAAAGAGGAAGGGAGAGAGGGGGTCCCCCTGCCTGATTCCTCGGGAAGGGTGGATGAGAGGGGAAGGGATCCCATTGATAAGAATAGAAAGGGAGGAAGAGGTGATGAGGCTCATAACCTAGCGGATCCACATGCAATCAAAACTGAAAGCGCTTAAAATTTGCTGAATATAACTCCAATTCAGTTTATCAAAAGCTTTGGAAAGGTCGATTTTTAGGAGCATACCTGGCTTCTTGCAGACTTTTAGAGAATGTATAATTTCATGAGTTAGAATTATACCATCAAGGATTTGACGCCCCTCAACATATCCTGTTTGTTCTGGCGAAATAAGAAGCGGGAGAAGCGGTTTGAGCCTATTGGCAATAACTTTGGAGATGACTTTGTAAATAACATTGCAAAGGGCAATGGGTCTGAATTTTTCGGGATTGCTGGGTTGCTCCTCTTTGGGTACCAGTGCAAGGAAGGTATTATTGAGGGAGGGCAAGATCCAATGCATTGTTCGTGATTCTTCTACAAGTTTCCATACCTCATCTTTAATAAGCTCCTAGAAGTGGTGGAAGAAGTTAGCGGTGAAGCCGTCCAGGCTAGGAGCCTTGCCATCCTTGAGTTGTGCCATAGCGGTGTCCACTTATTGAGAAGAGATAGGGCGGAGAAGCATTTGGTTGTGCTCAGCTGTGATCAGGTTGGGTATGAGCTGCTTGATTTGATCAATAGTTGGCTATCTGTTTACCTGTTGCTCCTTCTGAATGCCCTTGAAGTAGTCAACCAGTTCTTTTTCCATGTCCT
The DNA here is from genome assembly GCA_034641835.2 of Pinus albicaulis. Classification (NCBI taxonomy): domain Eukaryota; kingdom Viridiplantae; phylum Streptophyta; class Pinopsida; order Pinales; family Pinaceae; genus Pinus; species Pinus albicaulis. The sequence goes on from CM076583.1 coordinate 781,372,835, forward strand.
CATGCCTCTCCATTCGCTCCCCTTGCTAGTTTGTGAGATGGATTATTCTATTCTTCATTCTTCGTTGAATGGTCCAGCTGTGAAAGAATTTGGTGTTTCTTTCACCCTCCTTCAGCCAACGAATTCTAGATTTCTACCGCCAGAGGATTTCCTCTTGTTTGTATCTATCCTCTAGTTTTCTCTAAAGGTCAAGCTCCATGGAGGCAAGAGACTCGGACCTCCCTGAAGTGATGATTTCTTGTTTCACATCCTTCATCTTCTTCTCAAGGATCTGTTTCTCCATGAAGATGTTTCCAAAGATGTTTTGATTCCAAGTTTTGATGTGTCCTTTGAGAAACTTGAGCTTCTGCTGAAACTGAAACATTTTTGACCCTTTTGGCGGAGTATATCTTTTCCAGGCAGCATGAACCATGTCCTTGAAGGAAGGATGAGAAAGCCAAAAGGCTTAAAATCTAAACGGTCTTTTGGGATGAGATCCTATGTTTTTCCATTGGAGCATGATGGGCCAGTGGTCCGAGCCCGAAAGAGGCAGTATTGACCCAGTAATGTCTCCCCCCACATGAATGGCATTGTCCGACAAGAGAAATTGATCCAGTTTAGAGGCGATTTGTTGTCTTCCTATTCTGCGATTATTCCAGGTGAACATTTCGTTGTAGAAATGTATATCGATGAGCCAATTGTTGTTCATAAAATATTTAAAATGTGAGCTGTCCTGATCAAGTCTAGACCTGCCCCCAGATTTTTCAGCCATCCACGTGATCATGTTAAAATCTCCGCCTAAGATCCAAAGGGGATGGGACCTCTCGGAGTTGAGATGCTCTAGAGTGTTTAAAAGCGCAACCTTGCTTGCCTGATCTTCAGGAAAATAAAAATTAGACAAATGCCCATGTATGTTGGTACCTATTGGGTGGAAGGTAGCCTGGATGAGATTGTGGGATGCATGGAAGTCATCAACCTGCAATGACTGAGTATCCCAGGCAATTGCAAGCCCGCCCGAAAAACCAGAGGCGTCCACAGCTACTGATCTGCTTCTAGGCCATGCCTTAGATAGGATTGAGCCCAGCATTTGACTATTGCACTTGGTTTCCTGAAGAAAGAGTAAATGGGGCTTCTCTTTCTGGATCATGTTCTTTATCATTCTGTATTTCCCTGGACCATTGAGTCCTCTTACATTCCATGAGATTAATTTCATGGGGAACTATTTGATAGGGGTTTGAAGAACCTAGTTAGCTTGGGATATTGCCCTGAATCCACCAGTATCTCCCCGAGGGCAATGGTGCGCTGCCAATCGGGTTTTCTTCCTATTTTCTTGGTTTCCTTCATCACCTTCAGACTATCCCAGCGACTGCCTGCTTGAATACCTAATTTCTTGTGCTGTTGAACTTTGGTGAGTGCCTCCTCAAGAGATTTAATCTACCTAGGGTTGATCTTGTCGAATTATTTCCTTCTGCAAGCATCTTCTAGGCGCATGAGGTCCAGTTCTCCGAGGTCGAAACTTTCTGTGTCTTCATCCATTTGGATTGTCTGAGCATTCTCTAGAAGATCATTGTTATCCTGATTAGTATTAGAGGTGTGCCCCTCCAGATCCATAAGGTTGGGGTCCCAAGTCACCTATTTTTGCTTGAGGGAGGGATTGGGTTTTGGCCTATCAGTAGAGCTCGACTTTGGAAGATTAGGTGCAGAGGATGTGGGATTGGGTTGATTTGGGGGGGTAGCAGAAGGGCCAGCATTGCTTAAAGAGGCCGGGGTGGAGTCATCCTTGGGATCATTCTGAGCAAGTAAGGCAAAGCTATTGCTAGTGGAAGGGGCAGAGGCGGAGGAGCCTGGCTTCTTTCCAGATGAGGAGGATTTTTTGCTATGTCTTCGTCTAGGGGTAGCTTTGGTGAAACCATCTGCTTCCACTTTTTCCTCCGCTTCTGGGCTTCGGGTGTGAACATTTAAAGGGAAGTCTCTGAAAATATGTCCATGGGCATGACACCTTCTGCAACGAAAGGGGACATGCTCATAATCCAATGGTTGAATCCATTCAAAATCATCATGAAATATACTTACAGCGTCAGGTAGGGCACTGTCCAGATGCATATAGACACATATTCGGGCGTAGGAGGTGTACCTTCGGAGCTTAGTTTCTTCGGAAATTTTTATGAACTCTCATAGTCCTTTTCCTATCGCCTGCAATGATTCCTCATCCCAATATTCAAGCGACAGTGAGTAAAGACGAATCCATACTGGTGCCCAATTGAAATTTTCAAGATTTGGGTTGAATCTCTCCATCCAGTTCCTAAGGTATAACCCTGCTGAATTGAAAAAATAGGGGCCTTCATCCATTACCTTGTTTCTGTCTTCAAGGCAGTTGAAAGTAGCTGTAAATAAGCCCTTCGCTCCCAGTTGCAGAGTGACTTCCCCCTTGGGCTTCCATTTGGACGCTATCCAGCCCTGCAGGGCTTTTTCCGTTGGCCAGAACCCGACAAATTTTCCAATAAGGGCATGGTCCCTCATGTACTGAATTCTGGCGTTGATGCGATGACTAGGCAGATCTATTTTGGGGCAATCTGGTGCAATGGGCTTACAGGTGGTAGAATTGGCCTGCTTCTTCTTCGTTCTCAAATCAGAGGTCGATTTCTGGGTCGTCTCATTCTCCAGTTTGTTGTCAGAGTTGTCTTTCGTTCGTACCTCTTGTCCTCCGTCTTCATTTGCGTGAGGCCGACGCGCTCCCCCCATCTCCACCTCCATTACGAAGAGCAGGGTACGCGCCGCACAGGGAAGGGACGAGCGCAATCGGAGGCGTGAATAGATAGCCGGGTGTGTTAGGGTTTCGGCAGAGAGCGAGAATCGCGAGCATCATTCCAAATGATCAACCAATAAAATTAATGAAATTGATCTATAAATTATTGTAAAGAAAATATTGTAATAACTAGAAAATGGAAGTTACAAGAAGGAAGAAAAGGAAATGTAAAATTAAGAAAGAAAACTAATCTAAAACAAATATATATTGCATAAAAAATAAACCATGTTTAATTCTACGTTATATTATTCTATGCCGAAAGAATTGTCTTTAAAATGTCTTTAAACCTATTTAATTAAAGGAGATTATCTACCTAATTTTTTTCTAAATATGAACAAAGCATCAATACAAACTATGATTAAATCTTATCAAAATATGTAATTGAAAAACTTATTTCTACTTTATCAAATAAAAACTATCTAAATTAATCCTATGAAAAATAGAGTATTAAACTAACTCTAATTCTATTGGCAAACTGAAACGAAGCATTATATTTAAATTCAATGAAATGGAAACTATTAAACCTATACAGATCCTATCTAAATATCTATGTTGTGTAAATCGAAAAGGCTAATTAAAATAACAAGGAAAAACGAGTATTTTTCCTATCTGTGCAAAGGTTAAATGCTTGTCTATTTTGAGATATAGGATTATCGTGTAAACAAATGCAAAACATAGATTCATTCCATATCTTAAAAATATTATGACATCAATATATTTCATGAAATCGAAACATTTTAAGCATTAAACCATGTGAAAGACACAACATTAATATTATGAAAAAAAAATATTTAACTAATGAAAAATTAACAATTAATCTATGTGGTAATGGACAAATTAAAATAGGAAACAACAAAAATTTATGCTACAAAACATTTTCTAGTGTAGGGGCCCACTTCAATAGAATGGCTTAAAAGAAATTACTTGTGACTAGTTACGAATCAATGTTCTTGAACTTCGCTCGGGGGCATAGTCTAGTGGCCGATGAGATGCACTGTGTAAGGCGTTCGTGCTACGAAGTAGAGTCACGAGTTCTGAGCCTCATCTTATCTGGGATACCGTTATTGTAGGTTGGGTGGTCCCCGAGAGGTTATAGTGGTAGCCGGGGGGTTTGACTCGTGTCTCACTGTGTAAAGGTCTGTATGATGTTGCTGATTCCTCTAACTCACAAAAAGAAAAAAAATTGGTCTTGAACTTTTCCCTTCTCCTTGCATTAATGAAAACAAATTTTCTCTTTGCAGTAGTATTACAAAAAATTAAACTTATCTCCGGTTCAAAACAACTCGGTATTTATGGAAAATTAAATTCAACTGTTTGCAATAGAGCTCACCTAAATATATTAATGAAACTGAGAAGTATAATTCTAAATAGATCGTGGCCTTTCATAGATTTCATGATTTTCTACATGCAGTGGAAATCATGAAGCTTCTAACTTCTCATCTACTTGGTCTTGGCCTTTTTTTTGACTAATCCTTTGATGATTATTTTAGGCATTATTTCTCTCGATTTTGGACAAGTGAGTAGAACAAAATCCATGAATGGATCATTTTAAAACTACCCATATGCTTCACTCCTCTCCTTCATATTCGGAATCTATCAAACAATGTCGATAGTCGCAGAAATGGGGATTAGATATATAATTGCATGAATTGTGTAGCTAAATATAAAATTAATTCAAATAATAAGAAACATTAGGATATAAAAGAGAGATCATTCAAATTCCTTCTCGCTCGTAAATGTATCAATTAACATTGATTGGGTTTATGAATTATGTCAAAAAGGAAGGAAAAGTGGTGATATAGATTTCAAAATAAAGACAAGATTCGAAGCTCAACACAAAGGGTACATCGGACATGTTGTGTCACCATGGGGTGCACCAATCCTTTTTCTCAAGAAAAAGGATAAATTTTTTGGTTTGTTCATTGATTATCGTCATCCGAAAAAACCAACTATTATAAATAAAAAATACCGTACACATGATAAAATATGTATTTGGCCATTTCAAGTGAGTGACCATGTTCTATAAAATTGATCTTCGATCTTGTTACCACCCAGTTGAGATCTAAAGAGGAAGACATATATAAGGAAAAAAATTCAAAAAAGCTCTGAAATTCTGAATTTATTTTATTACCCTTTATAATTATGAATGAACCTATTATCTTCATGTGTTTTTGTCAATTTAATGGTCTGAAATTGCTACATAAATTATCAACCGAGTTTGTAAAGCTGTTGGAAATATGATGCAATGAGTTGTCCTTCATGGCAACCTACTTGATGAAGTTGTCCTTGATGGAAACTGACTTGCTGAGTTGTTTTTGGATAGCAACCTATGTATTATAGATGTAAGAATGATGTATCTACGAGTTCGGTTCGTGATGTGACGAGAAAAGAAATTCCAGTAAATGCTGAGAAATGATAAATATAATATGTCACAATGTATACGCGAGTTCTTAAAGGCCAAGTCGCATATGCACACGAGATAAGTACGTCCCAAGTCGCGTATGCCCTTTTTAGCGCTCCAAAATTATAATACCAAGGGGCATTACCATGGTTTTGGCACACAATATTGAGCGTTGTATGGTTTATTTGATTCCATCCAAGAATACCATCCGAAGTTGAGTGGTTTTGGCTCATGGTATTGGTAAAGGCTAAAACTATATAAGGAGAAGAGGATCATAGTGCAAGGTGTGCATGTGTAAGGGTTGTTGATGAATAAATTCCTCTAAGGAAAATCTTCATGGTTGAACTACTGTTTCTTAATTGATAGATCCGAATCTATGATGCACCTATGGATATGATGAAGGTTCAAGATCTCTAGATATAGAAATGATGAATCTCTACGGGATGATCTGCAAAAGAAATGACGAAGACCTGGCTCAAGTCGATGAAGAAATTGAATAAATACAGGTAAGTTTATAGATCTCGGTCTCGTTACGTAGAAATTTATCTCTTATAGATCTATACGCTAGTTTGTCTCTCGTAAAAGCGCGTATATACGTGGGTTCGGCTTCATTAAAAGCGCATATGGTAGTTAGGGTTTCAAGCTTATTTACGTATATTACTTATGTGATTTATGTTTTCTCTCTCGTCATCGGTCAATGAAGTCTACTTGAAGTTCGGGGTTGATTCAATATGGAGTATGCTTCGCTAATTTGATAATGAGCAAATATAATCAATGAGTGAGAAAACATGATTAAATCCGATCGATCTGTCTAAAGGTTCGCATTGTCGAGAAGATTTCATCGAAAGCCCTCACATCCGAATCGAGATTGATCACATTCTAAAAATTAGTATTCTCATAAGTATACTGAGTTGATACGAAGACAAGCGTGTATACACGTAGCTTCGGTGAATAGAAGTGGCGTATGTATTTCATGTTATGAAAAACAATATGCACAAAGGCATACGCAGAGGTTGAGTGGCGAGCATGCGCGTATACACGCGGATTCCGTGAATAAAAGTAGCGTATGCTATCCGAATTAGTGAATGTTCGAGGGTTGAGTTTGTATCCACATATCTATTCTCGAATTCCGGGTTATTTTTGATATTCGGTTATAGTGGTCTCATCGTTTCTATTTGAAGTATTGGACAAAATATGTTTGTTAATGTTAAGTGAAGGGTTGTGTTGAAGTCGCTGATCCAAGTATGAAAATTGATGAAATGTGGTCTCATGAGTGGGTCTAAAGGTTGAAGCCTTCGACTATGTCAAGTAAAATACTTCACCAATAGAAGTCTGGTTTTGAAATCAAGGGGTTGAAGCTCCCTTCCGGAGAGGTCGGTAAACGAGATCGTGGGGCTGGAGCTCCCTTCCGGCTGTAGCTAGAAACGAGAGAAGGTTGCAACCTTCTACGAGGTAGAAGCTCGCGTATTGGTATAAGTCTGCATTAGTACAATGTTGTAAAAGGTTTTCTATATAATAACTATTGAAGACAGAGACGACAACAACGGTGGTTTTCTCCCGATTTGGGTTTCCACCTTAAATCTTGGTGTTCATGTGTGTGATGCTTTATACTGTTGTTCATCGCTCATAACTTCTAATTATCTAGCCTTATTCATAAATCGATAAATATGTTTAAAAGATCGATTCTCTAAATATGAAAGATAAATCGATGATACGCTAGTTTCCTTCTATATTTCGGCGTGCATACGCTAGTTCAATTCATAAAAACCGCGTATGGAAATCTACTCAAAGAAAAAAATAAAAAAATTTCAGTCAACTCTAAATACCGATTCATCCCCCCTCTTATTATTTTTCCCAACAATTGGTATCGGAGCGAAAGTCGATTACGAAAAATCTTAATCTGCTAGAAGGAAGATCAAACAAGATGAGCAATCAAGATGGAACAACATCTATCGAGCCTCGCTCTTCAACGGAAACAATTTAATCTTTTTGGAAAACAAGGATGAGATCCTATCTTTAGTCTTTGGGAGCACGATTTATGGGCTATTGTTGAAGGAGGATATCAATATCCGACCGCAACACCAACGAGATCCGACGGAAAGAAAGAATTATGAAACAAATGCAAAGGCGTTCAATGCTCTATTGGGAAGTCTAAGCTGAATCAGAATTTTTCAAAGTCATGCAGTTGGATACAACAAAGGCGATATGGGGACAAAATCATTCTAAGTTATGAAGGTGATGCAAAGGTAAAAAGTGCTAAACTCCAAACTCTCGAGATTCAATATGAGAATCTAAAAATGCATAATGAGGAGAGCATTGCCAATTTCCTTTTACATCTTGATGATATTGTAAATTGTATGAGAAATCAGGAGAAACAATAACCGAATCTACTTCGGTTGAGAAAGTTTTAGGATCACTAACGAGCAAAATTTGAGTCAAAAGTTTCATCGCTCTTGAAGAAAATCAGGGATCTTCAAAATCTTCTCGTGGTGCAACTTCATGGCATACTAATCGCATGTGAAATGAGAAGAGGAGGACCATATGAAGTCAAAGAAGTCATCTTTTGAGCTTCGCAAAAGGAAAATAAGTACAAGAGACGAAGGATCGTGTACATCTCAGAAGAAAATGAGGTAAATTTTGTAAAGAAACTCCAACTTGGCACATGACGGTTCGCAGGTAAGCTTCCCTTTCAAATGTTTTACTTGTGGAAGAGCTCGGTCATTATGCTTTGCTAAGTGTCCTCCTAAAGAAACACATGAAAAAAGGGAAGGAAGTAGCAAGAAGAAATAAGAATCGGTTTAGCACTAGAAAAAGTTACTATACTCATGAAGACAGGTAATGGGTTATCCGATAGTGAGGAAGAATGTGAACAAGATCTTAGACTTCTCATGGAATTTGAAAAGGAATCAGGGAGAAGAAAAGATACTTTTATGGATGCTTTAGAGGAAAATTATTTTCTTGATGAATTCAATCAACTCAAAAAATGCTTAGAAGAAAGTAAAATATGCATAGAAGAAAGTAAAATATCCATAGAAACTTTGAAAAAATCATCTTGAAGAAAAAGGAGAAACACAATGAGAAATTAGAATGTGAAGTAGTAAGTCTAAGAAAAGAAATTGAGAAGGTGAAGACTTTGAATCTTAGATTTGCTAAAGGATACTGAAACCTTAGATGAGATTATCAAGGTACAACCAGTCTCCTCTTATAAATACAAGTCTTGGATATATCGAGAATCTTCTCGAGCTTTAGCACCAAATTATCTAAAAGCGACTACGGCCTAGTATACAACGTTCTGCCACTCAAATAAGGGAATAAAGAATATTTACGGTGTAAAGCATGACCATCTCAATTCAAAAAACACTAATAGGAATACCTTTCAAAGAAACACCAATCAACAGGTAAATTCAAGTAGAATATTTCATGATCGCAGAAATTTCTTCTTCAATGAACAATGTTTCTCATGTCACAATTTTGGTCATAAAGCTATTCAATGTGTTGCATATAAAACCATCATGACAAGAGAAGCAAGAAAGAAAAGTATTGATATTGGAACAAAGAAGAAAACCTATAACAAATTTTTCTCCTCTTCAAAATGAAGTTGAATGTGCTTATTGCAATAACTTTGGCCATGAAGAATCTGAATGCAGGAGCAAAGTCCAGCCAAAGAAGCGCAGTTTCCTTCAAGCTCCAAAGTGTGGAAAAAAGAAGGAATTACGAAAGTTGAAAATTGTGGCATAGCTTTATTTGCATAAGGTGAAGAAAATCAATGGTACATTGATAGTGGATGCTCAAAACATATGACAGGTGAAAAAAACAAACTTCTTGCATATAGTGCTCTAGAAAAAGAAAAGAATGTTACATTTGGAAATGATACTTCTGCTGTCATTAAGGGAAAAGGGTCTATTTTTCTAAAAGAAAACATGAAAGCTATTAATTTCATGTATGTGGATGGATTAAGGCATAACCTGTTAAGTGTAAGTCAAATGTGTGATCAAGGAACTGAAGTTGTCTTTAGTTCAAAAGAATGTGTGGTACGTGATCTTGATATAGGTAAAATAATTGTAAAAGGAAAAAGAACTCCAAGCAACCTATATGTATTGAAGAACTGAAAATAACAATGTTACTTGAGTAAATATTCAGAAAACTGGCTATGGCATAGAAGGTTGGGGCATCTGAGCTTCTATCAAATCAACAAATCAAGTAGACTTAAAGTTGTTCGTGATCTTCCCAATATTACTCTACCTGAAAGTATCATATGCAAATATTGCCAATTCGGTAAGCAAACCAGAGTGCAATTTAATGCCAAGGAAGGATCATCAAGTAAGCCTCTTGAACTCATTCATCATCGAAATATGTGGACTCGTGAGGAAAAATTCACCACGTGGTGAACAATCATCGTATCTTATTTATTGATGATTTCTCTAGAATGTGTTGGATTGGGTTGATTAAACAAAAAAGATGAAGCATTTGAGAAATTTCAGATCTTCAAAGCACTGGTTGAAAATGAATTAGATCTAAAAATCAAATGTCTTAGATCTGATCGAGGAGGAGAATATACATCGGATGAATTCCTTGAATTTTGTGAACAACATGGCATAAAAAAGACAGCTTTCTATAGCTGGCACTCCATAACAAAATGGCGTAGCAGAAAGAATGAATAAGAGCAGTTCAACAAATGGCTAGAGCTATGCTTGATGATTCCGAACACCCGACACATTCTAGGGAGAAGCAACACATACAACGAGTAAATATTCTTAACAAGGCACATGTTCGTGTAAATAGTGATAAAACTCCATATGAACTCCGGTATGGTAATCCTCCCACTTGTGAAGCATTTTAGAGTTTTTGGAAGCAAAAGCTTTTATAAAAAATAATGATGAAAAAACTTGGCAAGTTTGAACCCGTAGTAGATGAAGGAATAATTCTTGGTTACTCCTCTAGGAGTGAGACATATAAATGTTCCAATAAAAGATTTCGGAAGATTGTTGAATGTATTGATGTTGTTATTGATGAGTCTCCCTGCATCTCCAAAAGAAGAAAAAACAAACAACGGATGAAGACGATGGTGACATATATCCTTCTACATCAAATAGAAATGATATAGATAGTGAACCCAATGAAGAACCCGAAGATAATTTATCCGAAAAAAGCTCCATCCGGATATGTTCAAAAGAATCATCCAGAATCTCAAATTTTGGGAGATAAGGGATCGGGTGTGCAAACAAGAAGGACTCTTGTGGGATCTTCTAGCTATTTGGAATTTCTATCCACTATTGAACCACCCGATTTCAATCAAGCTAGCAAAGATGGATGTTGGATTCAAGCCATGAATGAAGAGATTGATAAAATTGAAAAGAATCACACTTGGGAATTAGTACCAAGACCTCGTGACAAAAATTTCATTGGAACTAAATGGATATTCAAAAACAAGTTAAATGAGAATGGGGATGTTATAAGAAATAAAGCTAGACTTGTTTGCAAGGGGTATGCTCAAAAAGAAGGTATAGACTTTGAAGAAACTTTTTCTCTTGTAGGTAGACTTGAAGCCATAAGAATGTTTCTTGCTTTTTCAAGCTTCCAACAAATCAAATTTTATCAAATGGATGTTAAATCTGTTTTTCTCAATGGTGATCTAGAAGAAGAAGTTTATATAGAACAACCAGAAGGATTCATTTTGGGAAATGATGAAAAAATTGTTTCGTAGACTTAAAAAAGGGCTCTATATGGTCTCAAACAAGCTCCAAGGGCATGGTATTATCGTCTTGACAAATATCTTCATCAACAAGGATTTTTAAAAGGGTCTCAGTCGATAGAAAATTATACACAAAAAATTGAAAATGATAAACTATTGATTGTGGTTGTATATGTTGATCATATCATTTTTGGGAAGTAATGAAGAATCTATGAGTCAGAAATTTTCTTCGTGTATGCGGCAAGAATTTGAAATGTCTTTACTTGGGGAACTAACATTCTTTTCTCTGGCTTGCAAGTGAAACAAGCAACAGATGGCATATATCTTATCACAAGAAAAAATATCTTAAGAAAATTCTGAAGAAGTATGGAATGGAAGAGTGCAAACTCTGTAAGTACACGAATGATAAATCGGATGTAATCTCGAGTTCTAATGATGATTCCCCCACAATGAATTAACAGTAATACGATATCCGTGATAGGAAGTCTACTTTATCTCACCGGGACTAGACCCTGGACATTATGTATGCAATTGGGATTGTTGGACGATTCCAAGCTAATCCAAAAGAGTCTCACCTTTAGGAAATGTCGAAATAATATTCAAATATCTACAAGGAACTCAAGACTTTGGACTATGGTATCCAAAGAATGCCGATCTCACTCTTCATGCTTACACCGATGCAGATTGGGTGGAAATGTTGATGATCGAAAAAGCACTAGTGGTGGTGCATTCTATATGGGGGCCCTGGTTAGTATCTTGGTTCAGCAGAAGCAAAGCTCTATTTCCTTATCTACGGTTGAAACAGAATATGTAGTCGCCGCATCATGTTGCACTCAACTTCTTTAGATGATGGAAACCTTACAAGACATTCAAATCAATTGTTCACCTCCTATCTCCATTATCAATGATAATACAAGTGCCATCAATATCTCAAATAATCTGTTATGCATTCCAAGACCAAGCACATTCCCATCAAGTATCACTTCTTACGTGAACAAGTGCTTGAACAAAAGGTGAAGTTGGAGTATGTTCCCTCCAAAGAAAGAAAGTTGCTTGATATGTTTACCAAACCTTTACCCGGGGAAGCATTCGAATATCTCGAGAAAAAAGCGGGAGTTGTCTCTACCTCTCGGAAGATCGGATCCGCTTAAATTCAAAATATTAAATTGGATACGCGGATTTCCTAAAGGATAATCGTGTATATACGCGAGTTTATACACGTAAACCGCGTATGGGTGTTTGTCGACAAATTTTTTTGCGTCGGCATTCTTGGCCTTATAGGCGTGGTCGTCGTTGGGTATCTCTCGGGTGATGTTCCGGCTCTCATACTTCAGCTTTCATTCTCTAATACTTACGATGAAGATGACTTGATGATTTGTTGTTGAGGATGCACGGGCTAAGGAGGGGAGCATTGGTCATGTGGAAAGGATGCATTGTTGGCATTCTATTTATTTGTTGTAGTCACGATCTCATGCTTGAGAATATTTGATCTTGATTGTATAATTCATTTTTGTAGTTTGATGAAAAAGGTCATGTTGAGACCTATGATGTAAAATTGTAATATTTAGTCATGTAAGGACTTGTTCAAATTTGTAAACCCACTTAGTTGGATAGTTGATTCAAAATGTGTAAACCCACTTGGTTGGGTACTTGAGTCACATATGTAAATCCACTTGGTTGGATCATTGATGTAAGTATGAGTCCTTAGTGATAGGAAAGGTCATTGAGTCATGTACTTCATTGAAAAATTATGTTTGAAGATGCGGCATGATCTCGGGGGGAGCATGGTATTGTCGGTACAAAGGATCTTGATCTACCCTTTGCCCTTGGTGTCAAAAAGGGGAGAATGTTGTTGCTTTGAATGTATTTGCGGTCTATGGTTTCCATCAAGTCCAAAGGGGGAGATTGTTGGAAATATGATGCAATGAGTTGTCCTTGATGGCAACCTACTTGATGAAGTTGTCCTTGATGGAAAGTCGACTTGCTCGAGTTGTTTTTGGATAACAACTTATGTATTATAGATGTAAGAATGATGTATCTACGAGTTTAGTTTATATGTGACGAGAGAAAAGAATTCAGGTAAATGCCAAAGAAATGATAAATATAATATGTCACAATGTATACGTGAGTTCTTAAAGGCCAAAGTGGCGTATGCACGCGGATAAGTACGTCCCAAGTCGCGTATGCCACTTTTAGCGCTCCAAAATTATAATACCAAGGGGGCATTACCATGGTTTTGGCACACAATATTGAGCGTTGTATGGTTTATTTGATTCGGTCAAGAATACCATCGGAAGTTGTGTGGTTTTTGGCTCATGGTATTGGTAAAGGCTAAAACTATATAAGGAGAAGATGATCATAGTGCAAGGTGTGCATGTGTAAGGGTTGTTGATGAATAAATTCCTCTCAGAGAATATTTGCATGGTTGAACTATGTTCTTAATTGATAGATCTGAATCTATGATGCACCTATGGATATGATGAAGGTTAAAGATCTCTAGATCTAGAAATGATGAAGACTCGGCGCAAGTCTCGATGAAGAAATTGAAGAAATCTGGTAATTTTATAGATCCGGTATGTTACGCAAAATTTATCTTTTACGGATATATACGCTAGTTTGTCTCGTAAAGCGCGTATATACACGGGTTCGCTTCATTAAAAGCGCATATGGAAGTTAGGGTTTACGAAGCTTATTTACGAGATATTACTTCATGATTTCAGTTTTCTCTCTATCGTCGGTCGTAAATGAAGTCTACTTGAAGTTACGGGTTGATTGAATATGGAGTATGCTTGTTGATTTGATAATGAAAAAAATCTAATCAATGAGTGAGAAAACATGGTTAAATACGACCGACTTTCTAAAGGTTCTACATTGTTGAGAAGGTGTCGATCGAAAGCCTCGGATCCGAATGCGAGATTGATCACATTTTGAAAATCGGTATTCTCGGAAGTATACAGGTTGATACGAAGAAAATCATGTATACATGCGGCTTCGGTGAATAGAAGTGGCGTATGCATTTCATGTTATGAAAAACAATATGCATAGAGGCATACGCGAGTTGGTCGAGCGAGGGAAAGTGCATATACACATGGCTTCGAAGAATAAAAATAGCGTATGTTATTTGAATTAATGAATGTTCGTGGTTGAGTTTGTATCCACATATCTATTATGAAGTACGAGTTATTTCGATATTACGGTTACAGGTGGTCTCACCGTACGTTTGAAGTATTGGGTAAAATATGTTTGTTGATGTTAAGTGAAGGGTTGTGTTGAAGCTACTTGATCCGGGATGAAAATTGATGAAACATGGTCCGTGCGGTGGGTCCGAAGGTTGAAGCCTTCGGTATGGCGATAGCTTTCTGCGATGAAGGCCGGGTGTTGAAATCGGGGGTTGAAGCTCCCTTCCGGGGAGAGGTCGGTAAACAAGATCGGGGGTTGGAGCTCCCTTCTAGTTGTAGCTGGAAAATGAGAGAAGGTTGCAGACTATACATGCAGGGTAGAAGCACTAGCGTCTGGGTATAAGTCCGCATGAGTACAATTTTGTAAAAGGTTTTCTATATAATAAATATTGAAGACAGAGACGACAATGGGAGTGGTGGTTTTCTCTCGATTTGGGTTTCCACCTTAAATCTTGGTGTTCATGTGTGTGATTTTTTATACTTTTGTTTATTGCTCATAACTTCTAATTATCTAGCCTTATTCATAGCGATAAATCTGTTTAAAAGATCGATTCTCTAAATCTAAAAGATAAATCGGTATATGCTATGTTTCCTTCTATATTTTCACGTGCATACGCTAGCTCGGTTCATAAAAACCGCGATGGGCAAATCCGCTCAAAGAAAAAAGTAAAAAAATTTCGATCGGCCTCTAAATACTAATTCACCCCCCTCTCGCTATTTTTTCCCAACTTGTGAAGCGCAAGTGCACTATATATGCTAGAAGCGTATTTTTATTAATTAAATTTATTGATGTGATGATTGAGTTTTTAGAAATTACTTCTAAGGGTGATTTTTTTTCTTATGTTTCCCTAATTAAATTGATGCATTCAAATTGCAATTAAGTTCCAAAACTTCTCTTACACCTGAATGAAATTGACATGCTCTTTAATTTTTCAAAAATATAACTAAAGGAAAGTCTCACTATTTCACTAAAAAAACTTAACCAATCTATTGTTAGTATCTAATATTAGAATTACTTGACCATTTTTCTAACATTGATTTGCATGAAGATGGAATTTAGTTCTAGAAATGGAAACCACACGTCTTCTCATTCCCCGGTTTAAAGTGAAATATTCTAGAAATGAGAACTTGGAAAGAAATAATTCAGTCTTTGTGAAATAAATCACTCTCAAACTTGAAAAGAAATCATTTAATGCTATGAAATAAATCACTCATAAACTTAAAAAAGAAATCACTCAATGCTCTAAAATAAATCACTCATAAACTTGAAAATAAATCACTCAATTCTTTGAAATAAGACTATGAAGAAATCAGTAAAGAACGATTACTCTACAATTGGAAATTCAAAAGAAAAGACAAATGAATCTATATCAAATGATAAAAAGAATCTGTCTAAACAACTACATGAAATGATAAAATAAAACTATGTAAATAGATACATGAAATGATAAAATAAAGCTATGTAAACAACTAAATCAAATGATAAAATGAAAACAACTACAAATAGGCAAGTCTCGCAGCCTCACATGAACCATCAGCTATGCATCAAATCTTGAAAGAAGTTCTTCATTAAAAGGATAAAACCAAAGTTTTTAACACATCATTGCCACATCATAAATTAAACACTACACATGTATCTTCGATTTTGTTTACACAATATTTATAAAAATCACCATGTTCATAACTCGTTCGAGACTTTCGTTCCTACTTAAGATAAAAAATCTCTAATTTGACTTCTAAAAATAACATAATATCACCTATTCACAATTTTTCATTTGGAAAATCAAATCATGAATGCATGAATGTCTCCAACTCTCACTCGCTTGTTGAACAATGTGTTGACCCGCATCATTGACCACACAATAGAACTATTCCCTTTGTGATATGGCTTAGATGAATAGGAGGAAATCATTGAGATCAATCCTCACATGTCCATATACTTCTTCGCTTAGTTGGAATCTCAGAATCTGGTAAACCATGGAGTTGGCTACATAAATGAAAATTATCTGCAAAATCAAGTCAATTCCGTAGTTGATATAAATATTAACTTAATAATAAGGAACATTATTAAATATGACAGAAAATAAAATTAAATACCTTACAATGTCAAAAACCTATATTTTGATGCTTATTTGAGTTTATGATGGTGGTCAAAATGAGGAAAAATAGGTAAGAGAGAGTGTTAAAATGAAGTAATCATAAGGCTCTACATTCCCCCACAAAGAGGTCATTGCATGTCCTCATGCAAAAAAGAAAAATTGATTACCCCTCTCAACCACTGAATTTCTCCTGAGAATTTTGCTAATACATCCAGGTTTATCTTCTTTACCTTCTTTTTAGCCATTTCCATAATTGGCTTCTTCACCAAGATTTTGTGCTTCAGATTTATGACCTTTCTTTTAAGAGCTCTATTATTTTGCTTCAAATTACTATTTTTCTTATACCACAGGCCTAAATGCAAAATAATATTATCCTTCTTATTTTTCTCAATTTTATTCTATACCCTTAAGGCCTCATGCTCCTACTGTACGTGTCTATTTAGGGTCTCTAGTCCAAATATTTCTTATTTCAAAATGTTTATAACTTTAGATTCTTATGGACTAATAGACTGAGCTTCTTTCTCTTGATTTAAACATTATGTTTTTCTTTCTTCTCTCCTCTCTAGAGATTCAATGTAATCATTGGTTTCTTGTTCCATAGGATCTATTTCTGGTGTCTTTCAATCTGGGATATGAATAGGTGATGGAATCCTTGGTTCCTCTTTTTACTTCAATTTAATGTATTATGTACCTTTTGGGGATGGTTCCATCCTTGTTTGGATAAGCCTAGAACTTATTCTTACATTGGATGGAGGAGGGTTTTTAGTTTTATCTCTTTTATTATTTGTTTTGGGCTCCTCTATTTTCTTGGCTGAACTTTCTTCTTTTCTGTTGTCATTCATTCTTCTAACACCTTACTTTTTAATGCTTCCTAAAATTTCTGCAATAGGAATATGATCCTCTAACTGCTCTTGTGATTGTTGTTGTACATTTTCAACAATATTTCCAGTTTTTATCTTCCTCCATGTATTTTTTTTACTGTTGTTGGGCTTCTCCTGATATCCTTCCTTGAAATCATTACTAACTAGGAAGTTATCCCAATTATCTCCCAAACTTTCAAGATGAAATTCAATGAATAGTTTTATAAGTCCATGGTGATACATGTTGTTTTATATGAATTGTATCTTTCTCTAAAAATTCCCTGGCATATTTTCTAAACTATTTAACAGAAAATATGGAACACTTATTTCATTTCCTTCAATAAAATTCACCAATAGACAAATGCGATAGAATAACATACACCCAAATCTCCCTTCATAAGTGACAAAATTCTAAGTTAATAACAACAAATTTCTCCCTTCACCATTAAGTGTTGTACTTGGAATACATTTATTACAAATGGAAGTGTCCATACTTGGATTCTTCAAGAAGGTATTCCATTATTCTCCTTCAATTCCTCTATTCTTGATCCATCTATCTCCAATTCTAAACAATCTAGTAGCTTCAGCAATAAAGGATTTTTTCACTGCAAAGTTATTGTATCCAATTTCAGCCTCCATTCCATTAAATTCCTTTGGAAAATTATTTGGTTATTTATTTGTTAAAACCATCTAATTTATTCACAAATTCAAGCCACTCTGCTTTCTCCAACATTTCCTTCACCTGTGGGTATCCCTCCATGATTGATAAGTTTCAGCTCAGAGTCACTTATTGACATGGTATGAGTGAGAGTTTCAGAATAATGGGTTTGATTACACTAAAAGAGTGAAAGGAAAACAAGTAAATGCTACAGTATGACTGAATATGCGTTAGGAAATTTCAACAATGATGTCATAATTCTAGATGAAGTGTTTATGTAATGATGAGGAGTTAAAGGTCAGATTTTGGATTTTATTTGATTTGACAAGATTTTCTCATCTAAACTCTTAGCAATAATGGTTTCCGAACTGGTGGTATAATTTCCATATAACTCATATACTAATTTTTTGAACCTTATTATCAAATTAAATATTTTCATACCTTTTTATTGACGTTGTGAAGACTTGGTTGCTCATTTTTGCATTGTATTTAGGTGATTTAAATGGTGGATTTAATCATTTCTTCAATTGCTTCAATTTAAAGGTTCTTGTCAAACATTAGCGGTAGAAATATGTCAGAGCTAAATATTCTTAGCAATTTCGTAGTTGTTTTATTCTAGAAATAAAATAAAGGGATGCAAAGAAAATGGGGTTTAGAATAGATATGAAGAAAATTTAAGGTGCCAAGAATTCTTGATTTTCAACTTATATTTTTTGTATAAACATGTGAACAACTGTTGGTTTCCATGTTTATACATTTATTATTTTTAATTCAATATATATATATATATATATATATATATATATATATATAAGAAGTATTTTGGCTAGAGTAGAAGAAGTGTTCTTGAAGAAGTGTTCTTCTCACCCAACTTCAAATCAAAATTGTTTTGAAAAGTCTTAACAAAATCATCCTTTATTAATGGCTTCTGATAAATTCTTAATTGATGTCATTTCAAAAGGAAAGGAACTTTTCCTTCATCAATGGTCCTGATCCTAACTGCTCCATTATCAAATAATTTTTCAATCTCATAAGGTCCAAGCCAGTGAGTTGGAATTTTTTCTTTAAAATCCTTAGAATTCGAATCAAAGACTAATGCCCAATCTCCCACTTGAAATTTTATTTCTTAGATATATTTGTCATGTCATTTGGATATTTGTTGCTAAGCTAAACTGGCCTTCTAAATAGAATCTTCCTTTATTTAATCAAGCTCATTGAGTTGTCCCATTCTTTTATTTTATGCCTCTATTAGGTCAAGCCCCAATTTAACTGTTGTCTTGAAAGTTTTTATTTGAAACTCAAAATGAAATAGAACTTTCTTCCCATGAACAAGTTCATAGGGAATATGTCGTATAGTCCTTCTCCATGGGGTACAGTATGCCCATAAATATTTTGAAAGCTTTTCTTCCCAGTCCCTTTTATGCAAATGTAAAGTCTGGGAAATTATTGCATCAATTACTTTGTTAGTAGATTCTACTTGTCCATTTTCTTATGGATGATATTGTGTATAATTTCGATGCTTGATTTTATATTTCTCCACAATATTTTGTGCCATTTTGGATGTAAATTGAGTACTTTGATCTGTCAGAAATTCCTTGAGGTTGTCGAGGAATTTCATCTAAAGGAACAGGTCTCCCCATAATTTGGCAATTGTCACACCCCTTAACATATTCCTTCGCATCATTAAAAAGGGAATGCCAATAATATCCTAAGAGAAGAGCATTTTAAGCAGTTCTTTTATCGACGAAGTGTCCTCTCCATGGTTCATCATCAAATTCCTTTAGTATTTCAGGTATTTCTTCTTCTCTTACACATCTTCGAATGATGAGATCTGGCCACATATTTTACAATTGTTCATTTATCCACGAATAAGATTCACTCATTTGAATTATCTTTATTTTTTCTCTAGGAGTCAAATATGATTATAATTTCCACGTAGCCAAATAGTTAGCAATATCTGAAAATCATGGAGATTTAATGGATATTTCATAAATATATTCATCAGGAAATTATCCTCTATAGGTTGATCATTATTATCATTTTTAATTCTAGATAAAAAGTGAGCAACTGTGTTTTGTTTTCTAGGTCGATCCAAAATAGTGGTACTAAATTCCTGTAACAACAATAACTATCTTGTGACTCTGCAGTTGTTAATTGATTTATTCATTACATATCTAATTGAAGGATGGTAAGTATGAATGAAAGTTTCATATCTAGTGATGTAAGGTTTGAATTTGTTAATGCCACGAACAAAAAATATAAAATTCTTTTATGTTAAAATATAATTTAACTCTGCAGGAGTCAAATTTTTACTTGTATAATAAATGGCAGAAGAAGGTATATATTTCTGTCCAAATACAACTCCTAAATTTTTGCCTGAAGCATCAGTTGAAATGTGAAAAGGTAATTTCCAGTTTGGTCCTTTCAAGATGGGTGCTTCAAAATCTTATCTTTCAATGTTTCAAAGGCATTTTTTGTACTCGAGATTCGAACTGAATTCACAATCTTTTGTGAGAAATTTGAAGAGTGTAGATGTTATTTTTGTAAATTTTTCTATAAATATTCTATGGTATCCAGTGAAACCAAGAAAAATCCCAAAATCTCTTTGACATATTGAAACTGATAATTTAGAAATAAATTCTACTTTAAATGAGTCCACCTTAATTGTATTTCGTGAAATGTGGTGGCCTAAAACAATTCCATAGTAAACATCATAAAACATTTTTCATGACTTAGAGATTTTCTTCCTTACATTATATTAGAACTTTTTCCAAAAATTTAAAAGCTTCTTCAAAAGAATTTCCATAAACTCTAAATCATCCATATACACTTCCACACAATCATGAATTAGATCAATGAAAATACTTAATACTTCTGTTTGTAATGTTGATGGTCCATTAAATAATCCAAAAGGAAGCACTTAGTAAGCATAGGTTCCCTATGGAAAGGTAAATGTGGTTTTATATTGATCTTCTGGTTCTTCTTGAATTTGGTTTTATCCACTAAAACCATCTAAGAATTAGAAATGCTTCTTCCCTGCTAATATGTATAAAACTTGATCTATGAAAGGAAGTGAAAATGACATTTCAAAGTTTCCTTATTAAACTACCTATAATCAATGCATACTCTCAATTTTCCATTCTTTCTAGGAATAATTACTAAAGGTGAAAAACATTAACTATGTGATATTGGATAAATAAAATTTACATTCAAAAATTTATGTAGCTCCTTTTTAACAATTTCCCTTAAATTTGGATTCATTATTCTCTGAGGTTCTCAGATTGGTCTGGAATTTTCTTCAATATATATGTCATGCATGCAAGTTTTAGGATTAATTCCTTTCATGAGAGTGTATTCCTATGCATATGCAGAATAATTTTCTTTTAATAATTCAATTAATTATTTATTTTGAAATTCTTCCAAGTTATGATTTATATTCAATTTTTTTGTAGGAAAAAGTTCTATTACATAATTTCCAAATTCTTCCATAAAATGTAAAGACATTTTATGAGGTGATAAATATTCAATATTACATTTTTCTTGAAAATTTTGAATAATCTCACAATATGAAGAGGATACATTAACTTCTATTGAATTTAAAATTTGATCTTCTTCAGTTATTTATGAGATAGTAAAAATAGGTTGTATATCATTATCATCACCCACACATTCTTCACTTTCCACCTCTATCACTATTTTTTAAGGTGGATACAATGTGATTTTCTTTGTTGAGCTTACATTTGAGATAAACATATCACTAGATCTACAACTAATACAAGAATCGACTGTAGCTAACCATGGTCTTCCTAAGATTAATGTAGTTCCTCCTAAGTTATTCTTTGGTGTCAAGATCATGAAATAAACCAGATATTTCCAAGAATATAAGGATACATAAATTTCCTCTAACACAAAATCAGGTTTAATTACAGATCTATCTATTAATTATAACAACGTTGTTTATACTCAATATTAGGAAGTTTTAGTTGATCCATAGTTTGTTTACTCATGATGTTTATAGTTTCTCCTAGATCAATAGTTGTGTTTGTTATTTCAATACCATTGATGTGTTTCTTCACAATGGGACTTATTGGATCCAAATATTTCTTAATTTTTGTTTTTCCCATAATCATATCTCCAATTTTCCTGACTAACTGAATTATTTTGACCTCCTTTCTTTTCCTTCTTGGTCTTTTAATGCTTAACTCCCTAATTTTCTTTGCAAAAATTTAAATTTCCTTGATTTCCTGTAACATATGAATTTGTATGAAAACATTCTTTGGTTAATCCAACATATCATATTTTGGTAATAGAATCTTTTTTCCTACTCCTTTATCAATTTTTCATCTTTAAGGAAAATTTTGTTTAGAAACAGATACTGAAGGTGGTTCCATAATGGGAGTTGATTTTATTGGAGTATCATGTGTAGGAGTGACCCGTTATGAATATTTTCATCCTGATGAAGAGATATCCCTTACTCAGAGTGATCATCCTTCTTTTGAGGACTTTAATTTTCCTTAATAACAATAGATGGAGACTTCTTTTCCAATATTCTACCAACTCTAAGTTGAACATTGTTAAGACCTAATGGATTTATCATATAGGTTTAGAAATTTTGTCCCTCAATAATGCGAACAGGTTGTGAATTTTTATTATTTGGGTCCAGAAATGGTTTAGCAAGAAATTAATTTGGTCATTGGTAATGAAAGTTGTGGATTGGGATTTTGAAATTTAGCTTGCAGTGGTGGTTGACAAGATTGAGGAAAATATTGTGGTGAAAAAGTAGGATAATGTTAAGGATGTTGACAATATTGTGGATATATCCCATAAGGATTTTTCCAGCCTTGTGCCCAAGGTTGAGCTTGAGGTTGAAGCCAAGTTTTCCATGGAATTGTTGTAGTCTAGTTGTTTTGTGATGGTTGTGCATGTGTTTGAGTGTTAAATCCTAGATTTTTCCATGGTTTTTTGGCAAAAAAAAAATAGGACATATCTGATTTCGAACTAATTCCTCTTGCTAAACAACTTTAAGCCCTGGTATTGAAGGCCATTTCTTTTATCATGATTTTTTGTGCATATAACACAAGTTTATACACTCTTTAAATCATGAGGACATTCTCTTAAGGCTTATTTTTTTCTGCTCTTAGGACAAAAAATAAATAAGGCATCACTTTCAACTTTTTTCTTGTTTTGTAGTTTTAAGGTGTTTATTTGTTTGCTAAGACTCCCTAAAATTTCTATTTTAAATTCATCAAGAAAATTTCCTATTTCATCCTTACTTATTGTTCCAGCTGCAAATTTATTAATTCTAGAGATAATATGATCTTTGGAACTCTTTCCAACTCTTGACTTTCCTCTTGAAAGATGTATGCATAATTCATAAATTTCTTGTAGTGATAACTGAGAAATATATCCTTTTCCCATAATGTTGAGGATATATATCCATTCATCTCTAATGGATTTTAATATGAGATATTTCAAATTATCTTCATCCAAATTTTCCATTTTATCTTTCTTAAGATTATAAATAAATATTTCAATCAAATCTTCAATATTTTCATCTTCTCTTTGCATAATTTTAAAAAATCCGTCCTTACGATTATGGGGCATAAAGTAATCCTTATATTTTGATAAGAATGCAATTTTTGTTTCTTCCCTTGTTCTAATGGAGTTTTTTATTAATCCCATGAACTATTTTAATGTTGCATCCCTAAGAGTTGATGCAAATAATTTCATTTTTTGAGAATCAAGCAAATAGTCATAATATCTACATAAAACTTTGAACTCAAAAAGAAATGTTTCAGGATCGTCACTTCTTAATCCATGGAAGTGAGGAAGGATAGAGGTTGAGATATTTTTTATTTTTTATATAGTATCTTCACCATAGTTAGGAAACCCAACAAGATCTAGTTCTCCTCTCTCTCCTTCTCCTTATCCTCCTCTTCCCCTTCCCCCACCTCTTCTTCTTCCTCTTCCTCCAACTCCAATCCTTGGTCCACCTCCTCCAATTCTAAAAATTTCATCATTTACATTGTGTATTTCTCCTTCTCCTTACCCAAACATTTTTTATTCTTCAGAACTAATGAAGGTTCCAAAATTGGATTTGTTTTTTCTTATTGTAGTTGTTGTGGTTCCTCTACCATTGATATATTAAAATAGGTTTCGTATTCCTCTTCTTAACCAGATATTTCTCTTTCTTGGGATAGAAGTTTCTCTCGAGATCAAGTTAGTAAAATTACTCTTTCTGTTGGGGATGTAGGATCTTCTTCTTCTAAAATTGCTTCATTTCATGAAGTTGGTGAATTTCTAGGTCAGATTTTAGAACTCAGTACCTCAGGAAGTCTATGTCTTTCTAGAATGGATCGTATGCAAGTTTTGGTGTATGGTGTGACACTACAAGGTCGTAACGGGGTGAGTGGTGTTGTTGGAATTAACATTCTACCTATAGCTACAAATATTCCTCTAGAATCTCTTTCCCTGTGCATATCATTTTTCTATTTTATTTTTAATTTTTTAAGAAAGAAAAAGGATCCTATCTACACTTCCCTGACAATGATGCAAAAATGTTTGTGAATTTAATGGTCTTAAATCTCTACATAAATTATTGAATGGATTTGGTAAACTTGTGAAGTGCAAGTGCACTATATATGCTAGAAGCCCCTTTTTATTAATTTTGTTTATTGATGTGATGATTGAGTTTTTAGAAATTACTTCTAAGCATGATTTTTATTCCTATGCTTCCTAATTAAATTGATGCATTCAAATCACAATTAAGTTCCTAAAATTTTCTTACTCCTAATGAAATCAACATGCTCTTTACTTTTGCAAAATACAACTAAAGAAAACTCTCACTATTTCATTGATGAAATTAACCAATCTATTATTAGTATCTTAGAACATAATTACTTGTCCATTTCTCTAACAGTCATTTCCATAAAGACAAAATTGAATTCTAGAAATGGAAAGTACACATCTTCTCATTCCTACTTTAAAATGAAATATCCTGGAAATGAAAACTTGTGAAGAAATAACTCAATGCTCTGAAATAAATCATTCATAAAAATTAAAATAAGTCACTCAATGCTGTGAAATAAATAACTCATAGAGTTGGAAAGAAATCTCTCAATTCTCTGAAATAAATCACTCATAAACTTCAAAAGAAAGCAATCAATGCTTTAAAATAAAACTATGAAGAAGTATGTAAAGAATGAATACTCTGCAATTGACAATTAAAAAGGAGATAGTAATGAATCTATATCCATTAATAAAAGGAAAATATGTAAACAATGAAATAAAATGATATAATACAAGTGTGTAAACAACTACATCAAAAGATAAAATAGAACTGTGTAAACAACTACATCAAATGATAAAATGAAAACATAAAAATGCAAAATCTTCACTATTTGCACGTCCCCCTGATATATAGGCGGTCTCAGAAATTGACACGAACAGTCAGCTACGCATGAAATATTCAAATCACTTCTTCACTAAAAGGATAAAAACATATATTTTAACACATCACTGTCGCATTAGAAATTAAACACTACAAACATATCTTCAATTTTTTTTTCACAATATTTATAAAAGCCCATGTTCATAACTTTCTGAGGCTTTCATGCCTACTTAAGATAAAAAAAAAATTAATTTCACTTTTAAAAATAAAATAATATCACCTATTCACGATTTTATATTTGGGAAAGCAAATTGTGAATGCGTGAATGTATTTGACTCTCGCTCGCTTGTTTAGCAGGATGTTGACTCACACCTTTGACGACACTATCAAAAAATTTCCTTTGTGATACAAAGTGAATGAATAGGAAGAAATCATTGAGGACATCAATCCCCACCTATCTATATACTTCTTCGCTTAGCTGGAATCTAAGAGTCTAGTAAACCATGGAGTTGGCTACATAGATGCAAATTAGCCCCAGAATCATGTCAATTCCATAGTTGATACAAATATTAACTTAATAATAAGGAACATTATTAAATATGAAATACAAGACGATTAAATACCTTACCATTTCAAACACGTGCAGTTTGATGCTTATTTGAGTTTATGATGGTGGTCAAAAAGACAAAAAATAGGTACGAGAGTGTGTCAAAATGAAGCACTGATGAGGCTCTACAATTTTTTGATGGACAATGCATTCAATAAATTATTCGACAAGTTCTTATTAATTTTTATAAATGATATTTTGATATATTCTAAGACACTGGAAGAGAAAAATAAGGATCTGGAGGTAGTACTAAAAACCTTACATAAACACTAATTAGATGGTAAATTTATTAAGCGCAAATTTTATCAAGATAAGATACAATATTTTTGGCATGTAATCTAAAAAGAGGGAATAATAGTGGATCCCTGAGAGATAGATTCCATTCTTGATTGGCCAGTTCCAAAATATGTGGCGAATACAAGGTCATTTATGCAAATCAATAGTTATGATCATATACATATATAGAATTATTTTATAAGTTAGCACACCAATAAACTCTTTCTAAAAGAAAAGAGTAAAATTTTTGTGGACACAAATATTTTGGGAAAGTTTTGAAAATTTGAAACATTTACTTGTTATTTCCCTTGTGTTAAAAATAACTTTCCCATATAAGGAATTTTAGTATGCCTTGATGCTTACCTGGAGGGACTTGGAGGTGTACTTATGAAGCAAGGAATTGTGGTGGCATATGAATCCCATAAAATAATGGAACATACAAGAAATTATGCAGTCTAATATCTCTACTTGGTAATAGTCATCTATTCCCTTAAAATAAGGAGACATTATTTGATTAGTAAGAATCTCACCTTATTTATGAATCATATAAGTTTGATATATTTTTTCATCCTACCTCACATGAATTACAAGCGGGATAGGTGGGTGGCCTTCCCGAGGAAATATGATTTCAAGATTAAACATATAAATGGAAAAAAAAAGAAGGTGACATATACATCAAGGGTCAAAGTTAGAAACAAATATGTGAGGTGATAGTTAGAAAATTTAAAATAGATTCCATTGAATAGATTGAAAAGGAATAAATTCAATACCAATATCAAAATAAGGTTTGTGAAATTATGATGAGTGAATCTAGTCAAAGAAGGAAACCTAATTACGAAATTAATGGAAAAGGACTAATGGTATACAAATATAGTCTTTATATTCCAAATGTGGGTGGAATTAAAAGGTTAATATTAGAATACTATTGTATGTAGCACATCCAGGTTATTAAAAAATGATTACTTCTTTTAAAATAAAAAAATTATGTCCAAGAATGAAAAAATATGTTTAATACATGGCAAGGTGCTAGTAATTTCAGTTGGTGAAGGTAGAAAACCAACACCTAGCAAGATTTTTCAACCCCCTACTTGTGGAAGAGTGGATGTGGAAGGTATTATCATGAGATTTTATTACTGTATTAACTAATACAAGGAAGAAACATGACTATATTAAGGTAGTTTAGGATAAGTTTTCTAAAGCTGCTCATTTTATACATGTTCAATTTACCTATAAAATTTCAAAAGTGGTAGAATTATTCATGAAATAATTCTCATGAATTCATGGTGTTCCAAACAAATTTATATCAAATGTGGATGCAAATTTCACCTTAAATATCTGGAAAACATTGTTTACAAGGATGGACACTCAGCTGAACTTAAGAACTACATACCATCCAAAAACTTACATGAAAAATAGAAAGGGTTAATGAGGTCCCTGAAAACATGCTACATATGTATGCAATGAACCAAAAATAAAACAGGGAGGGCTATCTCCATTTTTTAAAGCTTTCCTAAATCAATATTTATCGGGAATCACTCAAGATGAGTCCCTTTGAGGTTTTTCATGGAAGGAGGTGTCATGTTTCTTTACTTTGGAGTTGACTTTGAGGATAGGTTTATGTGAGGGTTAAATTTGTTATAAGAAATTGAATATATGGTGAAAAGGATTAAATATAACATGAAAGTATTCTGAAATAGACATAAGAGTTACAATAATTTTAAAACGAAAATAATTTTTTTTTAAGTGGGTGAACATGATTATTTCAAGGTACAACCCAAAAAGAGTTCCTTGAAATTAGGGATTCATTCTAAACTAGCCCCTTGGTTTTGGGGGCCATTGGAGATATGATATAGGGTAGGTCCAATGGCCTAACAACGTGCACTACTATCCCATATTATAATTTATAATGTGTTTTGTGTGTATCTTTTGAAGAAATATATACATAATCCTAATCATATAATTGATTGGAATGTTGTATAGGTTGAACCCGAATGAGAGTTCCAGGTCGAGCATCTAAAAATTTAGGAGTGGAGGTAGATTATACTCCAGAATCAAGCTATCACCTAGGTTAAAATGTAATGGAAGAACTTTTTTGATAAGGAGGGCACCTGGGATATGGAAGATAAGACGTAGAAAAAATTTCCTACTTTTTCCCTAGGATGATGGAATCCTAAAAACACCAAGGAAAATGATCCCTTTTAACCGGAGGGTAGATGTATTAGCCATGAAATTTTGCTTTATGGATTTTACATTAAAAATATGGCTAAAATTTAAGAGGATAAATGGCATGAGATCTTGATGTAAATATTTAATTTGGAATGAAAATAATAAATATTTTGGTATGCTAATACACTTGGAAATATCTTAAATTTTTCTATGTGATATTAACTCCTAACTATCTGGAAACATATGAATTGGTGATCCTTAAAAGGGCAGGAACAAAAAAGAATAAAAATTCTCCTTTTACAATTATTCAAGGGAATAAGTCTTCAGATAGACCACCAACAAAATTTCCATGATTTGAGATAAATTTCATGAGGTGGAACTTGTTCAAGAGAAAAATTGGAGAGAAATATAATTGCCTTGGAAAAGAAGATCAGTGGGATAGTGTTTAGTCAATTTAATATATTAAATTGCTACCATAAATTATCAACCATGGTTAGTAATATGATGAAGTGTGGTGCATTATATATGCTTAGATGTGCTTCTTTCTTACTTCGTTGTGTAGCCTTATATTTTTTTTGGGGGGGTTTGTATTTTATGTCTAATGTTAAAAAATAAAAAATCTGATCGAAGGAATGAAATCTAAGATTTTAAATAAAATCTTGAATGATAAGAAATAGTTGAATCTGAAAGAAATTTAATTATGAAAAACTTAATCTTAAGAAGGAAGAAAAGGAAATGTTATTTTTACTCTAAGAAAAGAAATTGATTTAAAAATTACTCTTAATAAAATGAATGAAATATAGAATCTAAAAGAAGGAAGAAAAGTAAATGTTAATTAACTAATATATTTTGCATAAAAATAAATCATTCTTTGAGTGATTAAACCTGAGCTATGTTAGGATATTTTATGCTGCAAAAACATCTATCGAAAACATATAATTGAAATTATTCTACATTTAAACAAAGCATCATTCTAAATTCTATTGAATTCTATTGATATCTGAATTATATTCTATCTATAAACACAACAAAAATAAAATTATATTCTACCTATTAATTGAGAACACTAATTCTATGAAAAGTAAAGCATTTGATCTAGTTTTAACTCTATCTAAGAATGATAAAAATATAATCCTAATCTAACTTTGTTCGAAATTCCATGGAAATGAAAGCATCAAATCTATCACTACGAAGTTGGATTGATTATGCTAATTGAATTCAAAATTAACTAAGGCAAGAAAAAATTACAGGGTATCTATTGCGCAAAACGAAATGTCTAATCTAAATCCTATGGTTGTTGTGTAATAAAACGCAAGAATGATTTCAATTGAATGCTGACAGAGTCATGATAATAAAATAATTCAGGAGAGCATAAGATATAAAAATAACCTGTACATAAATATAAACAACTAATTTAGAAAACATTCAGAAACTAAATAACATAGAATATAGGTATGAAATGACAAAAAATTAAACTACGAAATGACTATAAAAACCCTTTTTCTGTGCAGGGGACCTTCACAACAAAATGAGTGTAAATCTACTTAAGTTGTTTGTGCATCAATGTTCTGGAACTGGTCTTTTTCATTGACAAAAAAAAGTTAAAAAATGTATCACAGTATTATCACCAAAATCAGTCTTATTCCCGGTTTCGACAGACTGACATTTATAAAAAGTTTCAAATTAACTGTCTGAGATAATTTCGCCTATGGAAATTGAAATAAATCTAATACTAGAATTCTAATCAGAAGCAATGTCTTCATGGATCTTTCTCGATTTCCTACGTTAGAGAAAATTGGCAATTTTCATTTGTTGATCTTGTTTTTTTACCTTGACTGATATTTGACTGCGTGTGTAGGTATAATCCTTCTCAAATATGAACAAGTAAGTAGGATAGTATCCATATATGGACCATTTCAGAGCTACCCATATGAACCGCTTCTTCATTCTCTTATCAAAACTTTTCAAACAATAATGGTGGCTGCAAAAACAAAGGCTAGCTATAGAATTGCACGAATTCTATAGCTAATTATAAAAATTCATGTAAATAATAAGAAACATTACAATATAAAATAGAGATCATCTAAATTCCTTTTCAGATGGAAATGTGTCAATTATCATTGATTGCATTTATGAATTTTTTTAAAAAGGAAGAAAATATTGTGGAAAAATACGTCAAAATAGGAACAATCTTGAGGTTCAACATATCCCCACTAAGAGAGCATTGCATGTCCACATGAAATTTCCAAAAGTGTGAGCCTTCACCTTTCACTGCATCTATTCTGATACCTTTACCACTACATCCAACTTTCTCTTCTTTCCTTTCATTGAGGTGATTTCCATTCTTCGTTTCTTCACGACGAGCTTGTACTTCAAATTGATAATTTTTCTCTTCAAGTAGCCATTCATTTTCTTCAGTTTCTTGTTCTTTTTATACCATAGCCCCAAATGTATAACATTATTGTCACTGGTGACCTTTTTTTAGTTGTTTTGCTCCTTCAGAGATTAATTTTCTTGCTTGATGTGCCCGTTCTTTATCTATAGTTCATATATTTCTTTCTTCAAAGAGTTTATTAGAGGATCTTGTGGACTGATAGGCTTCTCTTCAATATTTCACTTCTCCTCTGCATGTCTCTTTTCGAAGGACTCAATGTAGTCATAAATTTACTGCTATATTGGGTCAATTTCTAGGGTCTTTCTACTTGGAATATGTATAGGAGAGGCAGTAATAGGCGATGGTACTCGGGACTCTTCATCTAAATCAACAAACTCTCCTTCCTATGGAGATGTATTTTTCAAAGGTTTACGAAGTCTGGAACTTCTCCTTGGCTGTGGAGGACTTAAGATTTCTGAGTTTATAACTTTACCATTTTCCTTTAAATTACCTCTCTTTTTGTGACCAATCTATTTCTTATTCTTTAGTAATTTTGAAATGGTGATTTCTTCTTCTTCTTGCTATGTTGGAGGTGAGTATTTGTCTTCAATGCAGGTATACACCTTTATTCTCCTACTTCTTTTGTTCTTATCATCCTTAAGTTGTTCTTGTGCTTCTTATTGAAAATTATTCCTCATCAGGAAACTTTCATAGGAGTCTCCTATACATTTTAAATGAATTTCAATGAATATCTTTCTCAGTCCATGATGATACATGATATTGTCTATGGATTGAATTCTTTTATGCATAGTTCCTGAAATTTTCTTTAAGCTATTCAATAGGAATTATGGGAGGTTTATTTCTCCATCCTCTGGGAAATTCATTAACGGTCTAGCATGGTAGATAAACATACAACCAAATCTAATCTCACAAGTAACAAATTTTTGAAGAACTAAGAATGTGTTCCTCCATTTTTTTTTAAGTGTCATATTGGGAATTCCCTTCTTAAAAATAGTAGTTTCCATACCTAGATTTTTCAAAAAATCTTCCATTTTTCTCCATGAATTTCCCTGTTCATGAAGCATATTTCACCGGTTTTCAAAAGTTTTGTGGCTTCTTCTATGAAGGAATTTTTCACCGAAAACTTTATGTCCCCAATTTATACTGCCATCCCATCGAAGGCCCTTGCGAAGTATTTGGTGACCTTTTTGTGGAATCCATCAAACTTTTATATGAATTGAAGCCATCATACCTTTTGTAGCATTTACTTCATTTGGAGATAGCCTTCCAAGAATTTGTCTCTCACAGTCTCAGTTCTTACTATTAAACCATGTCTTTGTTGTAAGAAATTTTCACCTTCAAGACTGTTCTTCTTTGACTAGGTGAATTGAAGGTTTGGCTCTAGGTTAAGAATTTCGAGAGGAGATTGTCGAGATGTGTAGGTAAATAAGTAATCGAGCGAGGGATTAGGAATGTGAGTAAGTGGGTTACGATATGAGATATGACTGTTAATAATTAATGAATGAAATCAGTCTTGATCATTAAGGGGATATGATACAGATGAAATGGAAATTATGGATTTGTGGTGTGAAATGAGTAAAATCAGTTTTAATGATGAAAATTTGAGGTGGCAACATATGATCATCAAATTTATATGCAATAATGTTTTTTAGCCTTATTATTTAAAAAAAAATTGTAACATACCTTGGAATTAACCTTTGTTATTCTTATTTTTGTCTTGATTCCTCAGCTGTCCTTTCAGCATGATCTTCAATTGGAGTCTTCAGTTGCTTCTGTTTAGTATGTCCTGCTTCAATAGGCTTCTGAAGTGCATCAGAGCTACAGAATGTTATGAGAGCTGCAGATGATTCTAAGAGCTGAAAAAAAGTAGCAATTATGTAGCTAATATTTTATTCCTTCTAAAAAATAAAGGGAACAAAGAATCTAGGATTTTCAGAATGCAAGAAAATAAAATATGTTAGAAATGAGCTCTGATTTCCACCTTCTATTTTCTGTATAAGGATGCCAATCATTGTTTGGTTTTCATACTTATACAATTATTATTTTTTCTGTTTCTTTTTTTAATAATATATATATATATATATATATATATATATATATATATATATACAATTTTATTTTATTTATTTATTTTTATTTTTATTTTAGATACGAAAAAGGTAAAAAGAAGACTAAGTTGTGGAAGAAGAAGGATTATTCTTCACCAACTTCATATCAGCACTATCTTGGAAAATTATCATAAATTCCTACTTTTTAATTGGTTTATGATAGACCTTTAGTCGATGTCCATTCAAAATGAGAGGTACATTTTCTTGATCAATTGTACTTATCCTGAATACTCCATGGTCGAAGACATTTTCGATCTCATAAGGCCCAAGCCAATGAGTCTAAAATTTTCCTTGGAAGTCTTCGAACTTTGAATCAAATAAAAGTTCCCAGTATCCTGCTTGAAATTTTCTTTCTTTTATTTATTTATCATGCCATTTGGAACTTTTTTTATGAACTAGGCTGGTCTTTTGAATTTCACCTTGCTTGATCTCATCAAGCTCATTAAGTTGCTCTATTCTATGCTTTTGGGCTTCTGACAAATTAAGTCCCAATCTGACTGTTGTTTTGAAGGTTTTTATATAGAATTATATTAGAAACAATGCTTGCTTCCCATAAATAATTTCATAGGGAGTATGTCTTATTGTATTCCTTCATGTAGTCTAGTAGGCCCATAAAGCTTCAAGAATCCTTTCTGTCCAAACCTTCCTATGTAGATGTAAAATATTTGTGAGGATTTCTTCAATCACTTTATTGGTGGACTTCACTTGTCCATTTACCTATGGATGATATGGAGTAGACTTTCTATGTTTGATATTATATTCCTCCACAATATTTTGCACCATCCTAGATGTAAACTGAGTTCCCCGATCTCTCACAATTTCCCTTGGGACACCAAAGAGAGTGAAAATATCCTAAAAAATAAATGAAAATACAACATTTTCATTAGCAAAATAAAGTGCTTTAGCATCTACCGATTTAGCGACATAATCAGTGCAAACCATAATATACCTCTTTTGTTTTGATGGTGGATTGATTGATCCAACAAAATCCAGAGCCCATTTTTCAAAGGGTTCGATGAGTACATGAGGTTGTAGGGGCATTTCATCTGTAGGAACAGGTTTCCCCATTCTCTGACAACTATCACACATTTTTACATACTCCTTGGCATATTTAAAAATGGATGGCCAATAATATCCTAAATGAAGGATCTTATAAGCAGTCCTCTTATTATCAAAGTGTCCAGCACAAGGCTCATCGTGGAATGCCTTCAGAATTTCAGGTATTTTATCTTCTAGTACACATCTCCTGATGATGAAATTTGGACCTGTCTTGTACAATTCATCATTTACCCATGTATATAATTCACTTGTTTGAGTTATTTTTCTCTTTTCTCTCGGAAACAAGTATGGTAGTAATTTTCCTGAAGCTAAGAAGTTAGCAATGTCTGCAAACCATGGATATTTAGTAGATATTGGAAAAATATATTCATCAAGAAAACTATCCTCTACTAGAGTATCATTATTTTCATTTCTAATTCTAGACAATAAGTCAACAAATGTTTTTTTCTTCCAGGTTGGTCTAGAATGGTGATGTTAAATTATTGCAGGAGTAATAACCATCTTGTGATTATTCCATTAGTGATATATTTATTCATTAAGTACGTAATTTTAGAATGATATGTGTGAATAAAGGTTTCATAGCGAGTGATGTAATGTATAAACTTGTTAATAGCATGGACAATAGCTAGAAACTCTTTTTCAGTAACAGTGTAATTTAAGTCAGCAGGAGTCAAATTTTTACTTGTGTAGTAGATGGTACAGGGGGTCAAATAATTTTTTCCTAATACAACTCCCAGAGCTGTATCTAAAGCATATGTTGAGATATGAAAAGGTATTTTCCAATTTTGTCCTCTTAAGATGGGTGCCTCAAATATTTTTTCTTTTAAATTTTCAAGTTCCATTTGGCACTCATAATTCCAACTAAATTCACAATATTTGGTAAGAAATTTTAAGATTGTAGATGCAATTTTCCTGAATTTTTCTATAAATCTTCTATAGTACCATGTAAAACCAAGAAAACTTCTAACATCCTTTTGAAAATTTGGAATTGAAAATTTGGAGATTACTTCAACTTTGGATGAGTCCATTTGAAATACATCCCCTGAAATATGGTGTCCTAAAACAATTCCTTCAGTAAACGGCATAAAGAATTTTTCTGTTATGAAAGTAGCCCAAAAATACAATAAAAGAGAGATCAACGCCTTAGAAATATCCACTTCGAGGGGGAAACCTCCAATACATTACATAAATGAAAAATTGTTGGATGATACAAATTACAAAACCTCCTCTCTATATATAGGAGTCCATGGGGCCACAATGTAATCCTAGTGGGGCCACAACGTAATCCTAGCCGACCTAACAATAATAATGTAAGGGCACAATAATAACAATATGGGGGTTACAGGGGTACAAAATTAACAATAAGGGGGTTACACTAACAAAAATAAGGGACTATACTAGTAATATAAGGACCTAACATGCTCCTCTCCTTCAAAACAGTGTTGTCCTCAACACTTGAGTAGCTCAAGGTGCTTCTGTATAAAATTCTCATCCTCCCATGTAGAATATTAAATGGGTAAGCTCTTCCATTTGATGAGATACTCTGAAATTGATCGATTTCGTAGTTTTCAAGTTCTTGTTTCCATGACTGCCTCAGGTTCCAATATGGTTTTTCCTTCCTCATCAAGTTCTGGCAATATTGTTTGAACTAGAATTTTGTCCCCTATAACCTCTTTTAAGCATGAAACATGGAAAACTAGATGTACTTGCGAAGAAGCAGGAGGATCCAATTTGTATCCCATAGTACCAATATTTTGAAACACCTTGTAAGGACCATAGTAATTTGGCAATAATTTATTATCCTTCTTAGCTTGCTTGAGGGAAATTTGTTTGTATGATTGTAGCCATAAAAATACCCAGTCTCTGACATCAAAACTTCTCTCACTGCAATGTTGATCTGCCTGTTGTTTCATTTGATTTTGTGCCAAATTTAGGTTATCCTTTAATACTTGGAGAAATTCTTGTTGATGCTCGATTTGATCCTCCACTGCTTGAACCCTAGAACTTTCCCTTAAAGAAGATGTGATGGATGGTGGATGATATCCATAAGGTGCCATAAATGGGGTCATTTTTTCTGCAGTATGGAAGGAAGTGTTATACCACCATTCATCGAGAGGTAACCACTTGAACCATTTTTCTTGCTTATCAGATACAAAACAACGAAGATATCCTTCCAAACATTTATTCACTATCTCTGTTTGACCATCAGATTGAGGATGATAAGATGAGATATGAGCTAGTTGAGTACCCAAAAAAAAAAATTATTCCGTCCAAAAATTTCCTGTAAAAATGGGATCTCTGTTACTTACAATAATCTTTGGGTTTCTGTGTCGATTTTGAATTGTTTCCATCAATGCAGTAGCAATTGTACTTTATTTAAATGGATGAGATAATGCACAAAAGTGTGCATACTTGGTAAGTCTATCAACTACCACCATGATGAGACTCCTTCCTTCGGACTTAGGTAAACCTGTGATAAAATCCATTGAAATATCCTCCCAACGTTGACGTGGAATGGATAAAGGTTGTAGAAGACCCAGGGTCTTAGTTGTCTCAAATTTATTTTTCTAGAGAACCAAACATTCTGCCACAAAATTTTGAATATCAGATTTAAGGCCATCCCAGAAAAATTTTTTCTTCACCCTATGGTAATTTTTTAAAAATCCCGAGTGTCCTCCTAAAGGAGAAGTGTGCAATTCCAAAAGAATATTTTGTTTTAGTTGGGAATTATTGCAAATATATACTCGATCTTTTTAACATCAGGAATCATTTTTCCAACTAAATGTATCAGATGTTCTAGGATCTTGCTACAACTTTTGAATGAGTTTCCAAACTTCTTCGTCCTTCTTCCATTCATCCCTTGCTTCAGTTATCCAATCTGATTGGATAATAGAAATGGCACAGAGCAATGCTTCCACCTCTTCATCCTTTCATGAGAGTGCATCTGCAACAAAATTTAGCTTCCCTATTTTGTAGATGATTTCAAAGTCATAACCCAACATCTTTGTGACCCATTTTTGCTGCTCTTCCGAAGATAGTCTTTGTTCCAAAAAGTGTTTAAGACTATCATGATCATTTTTTACCTTGAAGTGTCTTCCCATTAGGTAAGGTCTCAATTTCTTTAGTGTATGTAGTATTTCCAACATTTCCTTCTCATAAATATCCTTTTGTAAATACTTTCCTTTGATTGAACGAATTTCAAAAGAAATGGGTCTTCCTTCTTGTATTAAAAAAACACCAATTCCATTTCCTGAGGCATCACATTCCATAATAAAGGTTTCTATGAACTCTGGCGTAGCTAAGACTAGTGGTAGGCACATTGCCTCTTTAAGATGTTCAAAGGCCTTACTTTCTTCAAGAGTCGACGAAAATGCATATTTCTTCAATAATTTTGTTAGAGGTGTTCCTATTCTCCCATAATTCTTAAGAAACTTGAAATAATACTTTGTTAACCCAAGAGATTAGCACAATTGCATTATGGTTGTGGGGACCTTCCATTCCTTAATGGCTTTAATTTTCGTAGGGTCTACCTTAACACCCTTGTGAGATACAATATGACCTATATATTCCACTTCTTGTACTCCAAAGAAACATTTGGATGTTTTTGCATATAATTGTTTCACCTATAATAGTTTGAGCACCCTGTCAGCATGTTGAACATGATCCTTCCAAGACTTGTTGTAGATTAGTATATCATCAAAAAATACTAGCACAAAATTTCTAAGGAAGGGTTTGAAAATGTAATTCATCAAACCTTGAAATTTAGAAGGTGCATTGGTAAGGCCAAAAGGCGTGACAAAAAATTCATACTGACCATCATGAGTTCGAAATGTTGTTTTCGGAATATCTTCGTTATTCATTCTAATCTTATGATATCCTTAACAAAGATCCAACTTTGTAAAACAAATTGCTCCATGTAATTCGTCCAATAATTCATCAATCAAAGGAATGGAAATTTATCTTTAACAGTGAGCTTATTGAGCTCCCTATAATCTGGACACATGCACCATGATCCATCCTTCTTGTGCACCAATATTAATGAAGTAGAGAAAGAACTTTGACTAGGTTGAGTTATACCATCCTCTAACATTTCTTCAATCATACGTTCAATTTCACTCTTTTGGACATAAGGATATCTGTAAGGCCGAATGTTTGGAGGAACACTTCCTGGAATCAAATGAATAGCATGATCATGATCATGAATAGGTGGGAGTCCTTTGGGAGTCTCAAAAACCTTGGAATGATTTTCCAAGACTTTTTGGAGATATGGAGAAATAGATGATTTTGATGTTGGAACTTCTAGTGAGCATAATTGTGAAATTATGCCTTGTTATAATTTATTCAGAAGCTTTGTCATGACATTAGAGCTTATTATCTTTTCTAGCTTCCCTGTGATACCGAGTAATTTGATTTCCTTTCCTTCCGAAAAAAATTTCAAGAAAAGATCTTGAAAATTTAAAGCTACTGTCCCCAAAGATTGTAACCATTGTACTCCTACTACAACATCAACACCTCCCATTGGTATGGAAATAATTGGACTATTCAATACATATTCCCCCATGGATAGCTTGATATTATCACATTTTCCAGAGAAATTTATAGTTCCTTCATTTACAACCGTCACTTGACATTCTGGTGTTGGGTATAGGAAACAATTCAATTCCTTGGCTACCTTACAATGAATAAAATTATGGGTACTACCTGAATCAATCAACACTATTACCTTTTTCTTCTTGATATGTGCTTCTATATTGAGAGTTTGAGGAGTATTAGTTCCTACGAATGCATTACATGATATGGTCAGACTCATTTCTTCGTCTTATAGGGTTGCTTCTTGGTGTATATCCTCTTCTTTTGAAGTTTCGTGTTCATTTTCTTCCTCCTATTCACAATCTATTTAAAATAATTTCTTCTCAGCACACTTACGACCTTTAGTGTATTTTCTATCACAACTGTAGCAAATCCCTTTTTCTCTTTTTTCTTCCAGTTTTTGTGGTGTCAACCTTGTAGGTTGTGGAAGTCTAGGAGTAGAAACACTTCCATTTTTATAGATGTGAGTGGTAGGCTTCCTTGTTGCCATAATTTTTCATTCAATTTTTCTTGCCAACCTGAATGCCTTCTCTAATGAATCTGGTTCCCAGACATGAACTTCATGTTGGATGTTATCCTTTAAAGTCCCTATGAAGACATCAATCCTGTGTTCCTCTGGAATATTAGTTACCCTTATATTCAATTTTTGGAAGTCCTCAATGTGCTCCGCCACTGAACCCTTTTGTTTGAGATTTATCAATTGGATAAAGAAGGTGTTTCTCTTTGTATCCTCACAATGTGTTATCATTTCCTCTGTAAAAATTGACCAAGTGACAATTTTTTTACGGGAGCAAAGCCATTGATACCATACAAATGTATTTTTTTTTAAATGTAAAGTTGCAATCCATACCTTTTTGTGTGTTTTGCACATTATTGAGATCAAAATATTGCTCCATTTGTAGTATCCATGTTACGGGATCCTTGCCATCATACTTCCTCATATACATCTTTGTAATATGGTGGTTATTTAATCCAACATTAGAGTTTATGAAATAATGATTAACATTTATTTTTTTCTCATCATGAGTTTCCTCTTCTACATTTTCACATTAGGAATCATTTCTTGTATCAACTTTGACAAACCTTCCCTCAAACCTTCCATGCCTTCCTTCAAACCTTCCATTTTTTCTTCCATACCATCTATTTTTTCTTCCATACCATTATTCAAACCATCAATCATAGCTTCCATGCCTTTCTTCAAACCATCCATCTTAGCTTCCACGCTTTTCTTCAAAATATCCATTTCATTTTTTGTTTCTCTTTGTGAGAGAAAATTTTGGTGCACTTGCTCTTGTAATTTTGATAGATCATGTTGCAATTCTTCATCTTCATGAATCAAAATAGAGTACTCTGAGGGCTTAGTGGGTGTTTAATTATTTTTAGGAGGAGTTTTAGAACCCAATACAGATATCTATGCTCTCTAGGCCTTTTGAATCACCTAGAATTGATTTTTCAAAAAATACTTATGCAATTTGAAAAATAATACACACCTTTTTCTTGATTTTGAGGAACTCGATATTGAAACTGAATTATCTCTGTTCTTTTGGATCTTCAATATCTGAAACTTGGACCTGAAGTGGTCCTCTGAATATTCTTTCGAATGCCATAGGTCTGACCTGATTTGGATTCTTTAAGACAAAGTTATGCCCATTCTCCTACAATGACCTAATTATGGACTAGTTTAGTAGAAACAACTTGTATGACTTGCCGGGTGCAACTGTTTCCTCCTTCAACTCTGAAATTTATATAAAAATTACTAAATTCCATGTAGTTATAGCTGCTTTTTACAGAATCCCAATCTGATGCTCAGAGAGATAGTTATGATGTTTTTCGCACGGTCACCTCTTTGAGATAAAATTCAGGAGCCTGAAAAAATCCTAAATTCCACAGATCATATATCCAAAAATATTGCGAACCAACATCTGAAATTTTTATAGGAGGTTCCTATGGCTTTCAGCTTCACTCTGTGAAAATTTCAACTCTTGAACCCTCGTAGAAAAAAATTTATATTGAAAATTCTGCGATGACATGTTTAAGTTAAATTGATGAGCCTACAAAAAGCCCTAACTTCAACAGATCATATCTCTGAAAATGTTGCGAACCAAGCTCTAAAATTTTGTGACGATGTTCCTCAAGACCTTTTCTTCACACTCTAAACATTTCAGCTTCTTAACCTTCGTAAAAATAAAATTATAGAAAAAATTCCATGATGACCTGTTTGGAGCAGTGAAACCCTACAATCCAAAGCTCTGATACCAAATGTTATGAAACCAGCTCCAAAAATAAAATAAAAGAGAGATCAATGTATTATAAATAGCCATTTCGAGGGGGAAACCTCAAATTCATTACATAAACGAACAATTCTTGGATGATACAAATGACAAAACCTCCTCTATGTATAGAGGAGTCCATGGGGCCATAATGTAATCCTAGTGGTGCCACAATGTAATCTTAGCCGACCTAACAATAATAATGTAAGGGCACAATAATAAAAATATGGGGGTTACATGGATAAAACAATAACAATAAGGGGGTTGCACTAACTATACTAGTAATATAAGGACCTAACATTTTCATGACTTAATGAAAGATTTGCTTCTTTGCATATTTTAAGAAATTTTTCCAAATTTTCAAGAGCCTCTTCAAAATAATTTCCATAAACTGTGAGATCATCCATATACACTTCCACACAATCATGTATCAAATCAGAGAAAATTCCTAATACTACTCTTTGGAGTGTTGTAGGTGCATTTCACAATCCAAAAGGAAGTACTCGGTAAGCATAGGTTCCCCATGGACATGAAAATGTGGTTTTGTCTTGGTCTTTAGGTGCTACTTGAATTTGATTGTAACCACTAAAACCATCCAAGAATGAGAAATATTTCTTCCATGCTAATGTATCCAAAACATGATCTATGAAAGGTAATGGAAAATGATATTTTAGAGTAGCCTTATTCAATTTTCAATAATCAATGCATACTTTCCATTTACCGTTCTTTTTAGTGACAATCACCATGGGATAAACCCACTAAATATTTGAAATCGAATAAATGAAGTTTACATTCAACAACTTTTGTAATTCTTCTTTCACAATTTCCCTAAGATTTGGATTAATCCTTATTTGACATTGTCTGATAGGCCTAGATTCTCCCTCAATATAGATATGGTGTATGAATGTCTCAAGATAATTCCTTTCATTTCAGTGTACTCCCATGCATATGAAGAATAATGTTTTTGCAATGTTTTTATTAACTCTTCTTGTTGGAAGTTTTCCAAGTTTTTTTTATGTTTAAATATTTTCCTGTAAATATTTCAACTACAGAGGTACCAAATTCTTCTATAGAATATAAAGACATTTGTCTAGATGAAAAGTATTCAATATTACATTTTTCCTAAAAATTATGATCATCTTCACATTGTGAAGATGTTTCAAAATTTTCTAATCTATTTAAAAT
This sequence comes from Pinus albicaulis, assembly GCA_034641835.2. Lineage (NCBI taxonomy): Eukaryota > Viridiplantae > Streptophyta > Pinopsida > Pinales > Pinaceae > Pinus > Pinus albicaulis. The sequence continues at coordinate 781,414,555 of CM076583.1, forward strand.
TTGACTTTCTTCACTAATATGAGAAATAGTAAAGAGAGTTTGTATATCATTATCATCATCCATCCATTATTCATTTTCTTTTTCTGTCATTGTTATTTCTGGAGGATATAGAGTGAATTTATTTGTTGAATTACCATCATAAATAAACATATCACCAGATGTACAACTAATGAAAGAATCAAATGTAGCTAACCAAAGTCTTCCTAATATCAATGGATGTCCCCCTACATTTTTCTTTGGGGTTAATATCATAAAGTCAACTGGATATTTCCAAGAGTCTAAGGATGCATAAATGTCTTCTAATACACCATCTGGTTCAATTACTGATCTGTTTGCTAATTGCAATAATGTTGGTGTATACTGAAGGTTTAGAAGCCTAAGTTGTTCCATGGTTTGTTTACTCAGGATGTTTATGGTTGATCCTAAGACAATCAATGTATTTTGAATATCAATACCATTGATGTGTGTTTTTACAACTTGACTTCCTAGATCCAAATACTTTTGTATGACTATTTTTCCCATCATAATGTCTTCAATTATTCCCACTAATTAAATTCATTTTACTTATTTTGTTTTTCTTCCTGATTTATCTATACTCAACTCTCTTATTGTTTTAGAAAGGATTTGAATCTCCTTAATGGCTTGTAACTAAGGTATTTTCATACAGACATTTTTCAATTCATCTAGAAAATCATAGTTAGGCAAAAAAAAATGGTTTTCTACCCCTGTATCGATTTGTAATCTTTCAGGAAAACGAGGGTTAGAAACAGATACTGAAGGTTTCTCTATAATAGGAGTTGAGCTTATTGGATTTTCTTGTTTTTTATTTTGAGAATTTTGATTCTGTTGAAGGGATGTCCCTTATCCATTAAATTTTTAGTTTGTTGTAGAGAAATTTCTTCATGAAGATCATCTTTTTCTTGAATAACAACAGAGGGATTTTTCCTTTCTGATATCCTACCAGATCTAAGTTGAACATTGTTGAGATCTAGTGGAGTAATAATATATGTTGAATTTTTTTTTCCGTCTATGTTATAAGCAGGTTAGGCATTTTTATTTTTTGGGTTTGGTAATGGCTAGGTAGGTAGTTGATTTGGTCTTTTTGGAAATGGTAATAAAATTTGTGGATTATGATTTTGGAATTAAGGTTGTTGACTAGGTTGTGGAAAATGTTGGGAAGGATAGTTTGGATAGGATTATGGATATTGGTGATATTGAGAATATTTTCCATAAGGATTTTGCATTCGTTGTGTCCAAGGTTGAGGTTAGGACTAAGGTTGTTGCCATGGCATTGATGAATTCCAATAGTTTGGTGGGGGCTGAGTATACATTTGATTGTTAAAACCTTTAGTTTGTGGCCCTTGCCATGGTCTTCTAGAGACAAAACAGAGAGGTTATAGTAGACGTGGATCTATTTCTTCTTGGAAAACAACCTTAAAACCTGGTATATAGGGGCATTTTTTTGTTTCATGATTTTTTGCACAAATAAAAAAGGTCTCTATGACTTTTAAATCAAGAGGGCATTCTCTTAAGGCATGTTTCTTTCTGGATTTAGGACAGAAAATAGTTAAGGCATCATTTTCAGCTTTCTATTTTTTTGTACATTCAAGGTGTTTATTTGTTCACTAAGACTCCATAACATATATTTTTTAAAATCATCAAGAATATTTCCTATTTCTTCCCTAATTAGTATTCCAGTTGCAGATTTATTCACTCTGGAGCGAATAGGATCTCTTTCATTTTTCCTAGTTCTTGATTTTCCTCTCGAAAGATGAATGTATAGTTCAAAAATTGCAGGTAATGATAGTTCAGAGATGTCTCCCTTTCCCATCATATTAATAATATCTATCCATTCATCTCTGATGGATTTTAATAAGAGATATTTTAAAGTATCTTGATCTAAAATTTCCATTTTAGCACTTTTTATATTGTAATTGAATCTCTCAATTAAGTCTTCCAAGTTTTCATCCTCTCTTTGCATCATTTTACATACTTCATCCTTATAATTAATAGGTGTGCAATAATATAGATACCATTGTAATAATTCACTTTTCATCTCATCCGATGTCCTAATAGATTGTGTTATTAAGCACATGAACCATTTTAAAGTTGCACCCTTGAGTGTTGCAGGAAATAGTTTTAATTTTTGAGAGTCTTGTAAGTAGTCATATGATCTACATAAAACCTTAAATTAAAATAGAAATGTTTCAATATATTCATCCCTTAATCCATGGAAATTGGGCAATATGTAAAGTGAAATATTCTTCATTGTGCCATTTGTATCCTCATCAACTATATGAAATCCAACAGAGTTATGGTCCTCCTTATTTTCACTTCTTCTATTCTCTTCACCTCTTCCTCTACCTCCTGCTCCACCGATTCTTCCTCCTCCTATTCCTAAGGTTTCTCCATTCAAATTGTGTACTTCTCCTTCTTCGGCCATTGTAAATTCCTCAGAATGCTATTTGTTATTCCTTTGGTTCTTCTATCAATGGGATGTTGAATAAAGTTTCTTCTTATTCCTCACTAGGGATTTCTAACTCCTGAGCTAAAATATGTTCTTCTGTAGAGGTAAAAACAATTACTCCTTCTTTTGGAGATCTAGGATCTTCCTCTTCTAAGACTGCCTCAGTAGAATAAGTTGGAGAATCTCTCATTGGATTTCTTACCTTTAGACTTCAGGAAGTCTATGTCTTGTTGTGAAAAATGGAATATGATTTCGAGATGGTGGTTTGGCACTTCGTGGTCTTGGTGGAATGAGTGGTGTTGATGGAATCGAACTTCTACCTCTACATATAAATCTACCCCTAGAGTCTCTTTCTCTACTCATATCATTTTTGTTTCAGATGTAAGAATTAAGGCTTCCTAATTACACTTCCCCAGTAATGACGTCAAAATATTTAGTCAATTTAATGTCTTAAATTTCTTCCATAAATTATCGACCGAGGTTAGTAATGTAATGAAGTGTGGTGCACTATATATGCTTAGATACCCTTCTTTATTACATCATTGTGTAGTTTTATATTTTTTTTTTTGGTGTTTGTATTTTATGTGTAATGCTAAAAACTAAAAAAAAATGATTTAAGGAATGAAATCTAAGCTTTTAAATAAAATCTTGAATGCTAAGAAATAACTGAATCTAAAAGAAATTTAATGATGAAAAACTTAATATTAAGAAGGAAGAAAAGGAAATGGTATTTTTACTCTAAGAAAAGAAACAGATTTAAAAATTACTCTTATTAAAATGAATGAAATATAAAATCTAAAAGAAGGAAGAAAATTAAATGTTAATTAACTAATCTATTTTTCATAAAAATAAATCAATATTTGAGTGATTAAATCTGAGCTATGTTAGGCTATTTTATGTCGGAAAAACATCTATGGAAAAAATCTAATTGAACTTATTCTGCATTTAAACAAAGCATCATTCTAAATTCTATGGAATTTATTGATCTATGAATTATGTTCTATCTATCAACACAACAAAAATAAAACTATATTCTACCTATTAATTGAGAACACTAATTCTATGAAAAGTAAAGAATTTGATATAGTTTTAACTCTATCTAAGAATGATCAAAATATAATCCTAATCTAACTCTGTTGTACATTCTATGGAAATGAAAGCATCAAATCTATCACTACAAAAATTAGTTGAATGTGCTAATTCAATTCAAATTTAACTAAGGCATGAAAAAAATAGAGAGTATCTATTGTGAAAAATGAAATGTCTAATATAAATCCTATGGTTTATGTGTAATCAAATGGAAGAACGATTTCAATCGAATCCAGACAAAGTCATGATAATGAAATAATTCAGGAGAGCATAAGATATAACATTCAATTATGTGTAAATATAGACAACTAATTCAAAAAATGTTCAGAAACTAAATGACATAGAATTTAACTATCAAATGTCGAGAAATTAAACTACGAAATGAATGTAAAAAATTATTTTCTGTGTAGGGTGCCTCTGCAACAGAATGAGTGTAAATATACTTAATCTATATGTGCATCAATGGTCGAGAAATTTTCTTCCTCATTAACAAAATAGAGTTTAAAAATGTACCACAATATTATCACCAAAGTCAAGCTTATTCCCGGTTTTGACAAACCGGTATTTACAAAAAGTTTCAAATTAACTATCTGAGATAATTTCGTCTATGGAAAGTGAAATAAAACTAAGACTAGAAGTCTAATCAGAAGCATAGTCTTCATGTCTCTTTCTTGATTTTCTACAGAAGAGAAAATCGAGAATCTTCGTCCGTTCATCTCGTTCTCTTACCTTGACTGATATTTGACCATGAGTGTAGGAATAATCCTTCTTGAATCTGAATAGGTGAGTAGGATATGATTTATATATGGACCATTTCAAATCTATCCATATGAATCGCTTCTTCTTTCACTTCTCTAAACCTGTGAAACAATAATGGTGGCTGCAGAAACAAAGGTTAGCTACAAAATTGCATGAATTCTGTAGCTAATTATAAAAATTCATCTAAATACTAAGAAACATTACAATATAAAATAGAGATCATCAAAATTCCTTCTCATATGGAAATGTGTCAATTATCACTTATTGAGTTTATGAATTTTTTGAAAAAGGAAGAAAATATGGTGGAAAAACATGTCAAAATAGGAACAGTCTTGAGGTTCAATAGATAGAAAGACTGGTTATGAACCTAGAAGTTTAGAAGGATGCTGCTAATGGGTTCAAGATGTGAGTTTAAAAAATATTTTTGTATTATTTAATAATACAGAGGAGTGGAGCCTTGGAGGAACTAATAGAGAAAGTTGGTTAATGATTGGGAGGAACAGGGAAACCTTAAATATATTCCCTAAAAGAATTAAGATAAGTATATGAATTATTTAATTTGTTAATAATATAAAATTTGACTATGATATTGTTTAGGAAAATATAGAACATATGTTTATTTTGGAACTAAATGGTTCTAAAACAATGGACAACTAAATGAAAATTTTATTGTTAGCTGGCCAATGGGAATAAACATATATGTATAAGTCCATACAAAAGTTTTTGTGGATATATGTGTCCATTACAGGTAAATAAAATTTCTTCGGTGCAAGGTTGAAACCTTCGTTGTTGCAAAAGTAGCAATAAATTACCAATAAATTCCTCTTGGAATAATTTTAGTGGAGACAACATGATTAAAGTGAAGAAAGGGAAAAATAAAATGTTAGGATAGTTCCCTGAGCAAAGTTAGTGCCAGGTAGTAAATAGTTTGTGTACACCAAATAAAATTTAGATACATAACATATTTTCACTTAAATGTGTCTTCTAATAGAAGAAAATTAGATTATATATATATATATATATATATATATATATATATATATATATATATATATATATATATATATATATATATATATTTATTTATTTATTTATTTGTGTGTGTGTGTCCGTGTGTTTTAAAATACTAAGTCAAGAAAACATGTGGTTATGCCCCGGTTATATGTACATGCCTATTAAGAACCATAACTTGTTATTAGACCCAAGAAAGCACGATCTTGAACAAAAGAAAATATAGAGCTTAGAAGACGAGGAGAGGCCCCCGATTACAGGGGTCTACTAGGTTTCTACAATAGTTGTTATCTTTAAACTAAAATTATAATATCTTAATGCTACAAAAGAATTGATAGAACACACCCAGAATATTTTAATTAGAAACCACACCGAGAACTATATATACTAAAAAGTAAGCGGAACTGAGTATAGGAAGTAGAGGTAAATTTTTTTGTTGATTCCTATAAAGTTATAAGATGAGATAGTAAAATAAAAATGAAAGAATATTATTGTACACTAATTTAACATAAAAAATAGACTCTCAAAATTGATTTGTACAAGCTTGAGCCTTATTTCCATAAACCAGAATAAGTAGCTTTCCAAAAAAAATTCATTCGTAAATAACATTCATAATACAATTATGGAACAAGATTCAATTATTGTTTTGGAAAATTATATTCATGACCATATATGTATCATTTGAGAGCAAAGAAGTTAAATTAAAATATGGAAATAAAAACTCTTGGAGGGAGGGAAAACACTCATACAAAAATTAACAAAGTCCAGGAGATATGAAACAATTTGTTATAAGAAATAAAAAAATTCCCTTATAATCATAGTAAAAATATTCCAAATTGAAAGAAGTAGTCTATGACTATAATAGGACCCTATTCCCAAATTAAAAAGCCCAACATAAAGTTCAATATAGCCAACAATAAGCGAGAAGTGCATCATGATGCGAAAACATGGAAAATAGTTAAATAGTTCAGTAAGCACCTGAATCCATTGAAGGGGAGATAAAATGAGGAATAAGAAACCCTAGACACCCTTCCAACAGGTGTTCATTTGAAAAATAGTGTCGTCATTGAATCATATCTGCAAGAAAATTAAGTAGAGTCAATAACTATAAATTTTTAAATAATTCATCAAATGGAAATGAATTAAGAAATAAGGGTCCCAATAATTATACATGTGGATAAGAGAGAAGATTCACCGTATTCCTGTCAGGGAAAGGGAGTATTTAGTCCTCAAAAAAACAAGCCACATGAAAAAAATTAAACCTTTGAAAAGGACAATGTTGTGGTTAGACTTCTGGAAAAATTACCATGAGAAAACTTACCAAGATAACCCTCCTGGAATAGATGGTACTGAACCAAAATTCCTTTTAAAATTTTGACACAAATAATGGAAATATCTCAACTCAGAGATAAAATACCCATCAAAACATCTAAGGATTACTAGGAGTATAAATTTTAGGATGACGTGAGGGAAAAATAAAATTGAAATAGAAATAAAAGAGAGAACAATAATGATCTCAGAAAAATTACCAAGAAGTCAATAACCCAAATCCATAGCCATGAATTTTATTGTAGTTAGGAGTGGAGGTTTTATCAAAGCAAGGGAAGCAATATTTTGACAATATTTCAATCAGAAAATGAGTACAATCCTCCCTTGGTTGTAGTAGGATTTGAAACATGGTTGTAGAACTCAAATTGCAATATGAGTAACATCATAATGATACTCCAACTATAGGGCATGGTAGTCTAGTTACCTTAATTATAATCTAATCAATAATCAACCTTGGTAGATCAAGCTTTGATCTTCAGAATTGAGTGCACCATCTAGATAGGGTTCTATGTGGGTAGCGTCGACCCTAAGCCACAAACAATCACGATGTGATGCTCTCCTATGTAGCAGTCATTATGGCATGAGAGGGATATGATCATTTACATATGCATACCAAGTATACAAGTCATTCATGTAGGATAATTGAAAGGAACCATGGTAGCAATGTTTATGAATATATATGGTGTGTTGGTGATATGTATCACTTTGAATGTTAAGAGTTACATGTGATAATATATATTCTTGATTTGAAAGTTTAGGAAAAAAAAGGGTAACTTAGATCTTGGTACACTAGGATTTGGAAATGATGCCAAAACTTAAACAAAGATACCTAGAGTAGATCAAGTACCTGGAAACCTTTTTTAATGAATTTCATGGCAACAAATATAAATACAAAATGTTACTTTTAGGTAGTAGGTAAAACATGACTGGGTAGCTAAGTAATGACCATAAACAATGGTGGATTAGGTAACTGTGAAAGATATTACCTTAAAAAAATTCATGTGTAAAATTTCTAGGACATTTATATAATTTTTCTTCTAATATGGGGGAGATATTAAATATATATAGAAAGATATATTCCATAAATTTTTTCTTATAAAATTAAAAACCTCAAAGTAGACAATATTTATGTCCCAATGATGCGCCACATTGGTTGGTTCGAAACATGTCGAAAATGAATATTTTCATGTGACATATTTGGAAGACAAATTTCTAAAACATTATACTCACAAAATCCTCCATTTAGATAGGTATTTGTTTAGAAACAACTATTTATGAAACTTTCTCAACCACAATATCCCTAAAGTTAGGTATACGAAAAATTCAAAATGGGAACAAGAAAGGGAATTCCATTAAAACATAAAATTTCATCAGTGGCATATATGCCATAGGGGTTATTAGCACATAGTACATAATATTTATTCACATGATCATTAAAAATTATCTTTAATTTTTCATGAATATTTTATTAGAATAGGTCATCACAATACCTTTCACAAGTTTTTGTGAACTCATTTTACTTATTGTTTTTCTTGAAACTATGATTTTAAAATATTTCTAGCTTAACAATCAAATTTCTAAAATAGATTTATAATGAAGGGAAAAAAATTCAAAATGTTATCACACCATCCAAAATATGAACATAAGATGTTTCCTAGGAAACCCAATAAAAATGTGAGGAATATATATTATTTTTTCATCTTAAGCATGAAGTGCATATACAAAGAAATGTGGACTCAATTGAAATTTGTCATTAAAACAATGAGGGACATGACTGATATAAGGCTTTCTAATTATGTTTCCATACCTTATTATCATAGTTACTTACTCTACAAAGTAACATAGACAATGGAATTGTTCGATTCACAATTATATGGAGAGGAGGGGGGTTGAATCAGTATAATAATTTTGTTTACTTATTTAAAAACACACAAACATAATTAAATATCAATCTCACATACCAGAAAAGTAACAAAAGGTTTATCTGGAAACCCTCATGCAGAAAAAAATAAAACTTATTTATATGAATGATCTTGTAGGAACCAACCTACTAATACATTAATTCATAGGAATGAAATTGCATTAGACACCAATGCGAAAAACTAATTTCTAGGAACCAAACTCTATGATAAATAAATCCTATATGTTTCATTGTAGGAAATATCCTATAATAGACAACAATATCCTCTGCTACTTGATAGGAATCAACATATAGGAGACATCAATCCCATCTACTAATTTATATGTACCAACCTATATCATACATCAATCCCATTTATTTCATTTTAGGAACCAACCTACAAGGGGCACCAATTCCCTTCATTTTCTTATAGGAATAAACCTACGAGAGACATTAATCCCCCTTGTTGTGTTGTAGGCACAAACCTATAGGAGACATCAAGAATCATCACAAAAATTATTCCTCAATCCCTCTTGTGAGCTCAAACATCTTATTTCTAGGATTTATTTTCACATGCACACGTATACCACTTATATTAGTGTTTTTCCATTCACTTATGGGGTCGACTTGTAAAATTGGTTTTTTCAACATGCTTGTACTATGGTTTGGTCATTATAATGAAATATTTCACATTTCCTCATTTATATAGAGTTAGACTCAGCATCGTTTACCATTTGAAATGTGACGGAATAAACTTTCCAACCATATGTACTATGATCCAATTTCAACTTTGAAGTTATAATATAAATGTCTTGAAAGGTATATTATCCAATATGGGGCATCAAAATTCCAAAAGAAATATTTCCAACAATATTTATTTTCCAATGTCTATCTTAAAAATATGTAGTGTCTTCATCTATTTGAAATCAACCACAAAAATAGTTCCAATTCAATCCTCTACAATATTTGATGGAAACCCTATGTTAATTCCACAATAATACTAATGAACTCCTCCTTTTTGTATTTTTCCTTATATGTACAACCTCTCCCCCATTGAAATGAATGGTAAATTGATTATCCCCTTCGACTTGTGCTTATACTTATATATAAATTATATTTATATATGCACATTTCTAGTGTATGGAAATCTTCATCTACTTGCAACTTCCCTTAGAGACTGTAACTACTTCCCTTTTATGGTATTTCACCTTATGTCTGCATATTCTCCTCCTTTGACATCATTGGGAAATATATATTTTTTACTTATGGTACTATTTTATTTCCTTGATATGTTAACATAAAACAATTAATTCCTCTAATTGTTTATTGACACTTTATCTACAACTAGGCTCCCCCTATCAAGTTGTTGTCTACATGTCCCTAAATGAAACATTTTTTCTTCTAGAACTCTGTTCTTGAAATTTATCATTCCATGCTTAAAATTCGTTTTAGTTAAAACTTAACTCTTTTAACATAAAAGGGATGCTCCCCTTGAATTTATGTTTCTCCTTATTTGAAATTCTCCCCCTTTTTCTTTCCTTGTGAAATGAATTTCACCATTCACTTCCCTTTCAACTACTAAATTCATATCCTTTAACCTTTAAATTTCATCATCCTTCTATTGTAGTTCACTCTAAAAAGTTACCATATTTCAAATATGGCCTTAGGTGTTACCTTCTCTCACTTACCTCATATTTTTCTTTTATTGATGACTTGTTAGAGATATTATGCCCATAGATCATTCACGACATATACATTACATGGATACTAGATTTCCTTTTCTAGCAATCTTCCCAAACCTTATTTTCTTATTTGACACCCTTTAGAATGCACTATGAGATTACATTATTAATAAAAAAATTGACTTGCACTTAGTAGTTTGCACTTTAAATCTTAAACCAATAGAACATTCTACTATTTTTCCCTTCCATAATCAAGATTAATTGTTTCTTTTCTAGTTATCATTCTTGAACCAATATTTCCAAGGGTGATTTTGGCTCCTTTGACTTATTAGAGAGAGGTAAATTTACATTTATATCCTATCAAATTCCTTGAACATGGAATATATATATATTTATATACCATTTTCTATATTTCTAACACATAGAGCTGGAGAACATTCTTTCTAATTCTCTTGCCTCCTTATCCATGTTTAAAAGGGTAACTATGTTTAGTATTCATAATTATCATTGTACTTGTATCATTATGTATTATACGTTGAAAGAAAAAAAAATAAAACATAAGAAAAATAACTTTTATTATTTTCATTTCATTAGTTAAGCATACTATTCATGCTTCTAGGAATTAGAGAGTCAAAGAGTCGTAGTCCAATTTGACTTGTAAAGAAAAAAGGAAAAATATTTTTTTAAATGGAATTTGAGCCAAGTCATCCCTCCTAGATGACAATTTGACCCACACATGGGGTTTTCTTTTTGCATATGGGAATAACAATATATTGGCATACATCCTCCATCCAAATGGAAACAAATTCAGTGACGTTTGTGATGAGTTTTGAGGTAAATATGTTTGAATTTCATAGATTACATTTTTGAATAAGGGTTGTGAGTTACTAATTTTACATTTCTGAAATAAAGTGTGACTTTATTGGGCTATATATTAGATATTTATATGGTATAATATCTTTTATATATTTTTATGAGTTCTCTTTAGATGATATAAAATATATGCATAGTTCTCTATGAAAATAAGGTATATGCAAGTTCTTTGTAGATGATCTAAAATAAAAACAATTCTCCTGTGGCATTTGAGACGATATTGATGCAATTTATTGTGACTAATATTCATATTGTCTCCTATAACAAGAATTTATTGATTCTATTATGATACACAATTTGGAGGGTTTGACTTGGTTTATTGAAGGGCTGGAATTGTTTCATGGTCTTAGGTCTTGGACTTCTCACTTGGTTCTGATTCTATAAGAAGAGGAAGCTTTTTGGGTTTTCCCCCTTGTGGGGTTTTAGCCCTGACATGGAGATGCTACATATTTTTGTTCTTTTTTATTTTGTGATATTCATGTTATGTATTTTTTCATAATTTATTGATGAAAGAAGAAAACATAAATTTAATAAACTATCCAACAAATTCACAAGTAATTATCATGTAAAATAAATCACACAAATTCATAAGCCTATTGATTTCTCAATAATCCATATCTTTGTTCTTTGATCCCAATTTCTGAAAAACTATTCTTCTCTTATTTTATTTAGAGAGATAATTGTAATTCTTATATAATCTTTAGCATTGTACTCAAAATTAGTGCACTTGAGAATTTCAACATGTTCCAATAAGGGGACATATGAACTTTAACTTTTGACATCATTCTTATTAAAAATTCTAGGATTTTTTCTCACACAAACATTCCTTGAGATGTTATATGATTCCCCACTCCTATTCCTCATGTAGTTTTTTCTTACATACACTTTTAAATATATTTCCTTATCACCAAAATTACAACATGAGAAGCAAAAACGATAAAAGTGATTTTGGTACATATAAGTGAAAGGAATTTTTGGGGAAATTGTTCTTATGAATCCATTCTTGGCTCGTAGTTGATGTTCACTTCCTGGCCTCGTACTGCATTACTTAATTCCAAGATTATATCTCTTGTGGTCCTCTCCTTCTTTCATATTAATGTTTTCATTGATATATATTTTGGGAAAATTACATAGCTTTCAAGTACCTTTTTACATTTTTCTTATAATGAAATTGAGTCTGATTCTTCCTTGGAAATTTCATGATTTAAAAGACTTGTTTTAATAAGAGGATATCTCCATAATTTGAGAATTTTATGTAATGATTCAGTCCCTTTAACAAACATTAACTTAAGATTCAACTAAATAATCTCCTTCTCTAGATCCTTTCTTAAGGATACAACCTTTTATTCTTGTTTCTCATGGTTTCTTTCCTTTTTTTCCCAAGAAAAAATCGAACTTTTTATCAAAGATAACAAAAAGTTACATTGTATATGTCATACCATTCCATGTGAAAGTACTTCCATATTAGGGTACTGCCTTGTGAAAAAACAGGGCACGGGCAGCTAATTAAGCCACATTTACACTTTTCCAGAAACTCTGGACTTGTCTTTTTTTCTTTTTTTCTTTTGAACTTTTTGCTAGCCATCTATTGAAGGAATAGAGTGTAATAAGGCCAAATCCATGCTGGGAGAGAGTTGGCTGTATTTTTCAAAGTTATAGTTATCATAGACATGTGCAAGTTTGTTTCCTGCCACACCTTTTTCACCAACATGCATATCGTGATGGAGGTCCGCCCCTGAAGGTGAAGAAGTATTCCCCTTGGTTTCCACTTTGTCATCCCTTTTTCCTTCATCCTTCCCACTTTCATCATGCTGATTTTCTTTATTTTTTTTTTATTTTGTTTACCTTTGATTTACTTCCATGTCCTTTTCCTCATCATCTGCTTGTGGTACATCCGAGAACTGCCAAACATTCTTCTTTTGTGGCTTCTTGGTTGGTTTTTTCCTAGATAATGTACATGAACCCTGTAAGTGCCCAATTTGGTGACACACTCGACATCAAAATGTTGTGTTTTTGAAGTCTAATGTTTGATCCCATTTAAGGTCTCCATGAATAAGTTTGATACAGTCAGGCAGACCGTTTCTTAGCTCCATCTCCACACATATACGTGCGAAGGTGAATATCCCCATGTCCATTCTTTGTCAATCCAGCTATATGAAGCTCCTTATAGCTGTTAGGTCCCTATATTACTAGTATAGTCCCTAATTGTTGTTAGTGTAACCCCCTTATTATTATTATTTTACCCTTGTAACCCCCATATTGTTATTAATATGCCCTTAAATTATTATTGTTAGGTCGGATAGGATTACATTGTGGCCCCATGGACTCCTATATATAGAAAGGAGGTTTTGTAATTTGAATCATCCAAGAATTGTTCATTCATGTAATGTATTGGAGGTTTCCCCCTCGAAGTGGCTTATTTCTAAGGCGTTGATATCTCTTTTATTCTCTTTTTCGAGTTGTTTTCACAACATTTGGTATCATAGCTTTGAGATTCTAGCGTTTCACTGCTCCAAAGAGGTCATCATGGCATTTTTGCTATAAATTTTTTTCTACGAAGGTTAAGAATCTGAAATTTTAAGAGTGCGAAGCCAAAATCCGAAGGAACATTTTCGCAAAATTTCAAAGCTTGGTTCGCAATATTTTTGGAGATATGATTTGTGCAATTTAGGTAATTTTGCAGGCTCTTGAATTTAACCTAAACAGGTCATCGTAGTATTTTCGTAATAAAGTTTTTTATACGAAGGTTGAAAAGATGAAATTTTTAGAGTGCAAAGATGTAATCCTGAGGAACATCGTCGGAAAATTTCAGATATTTATTCACAATATTTTCGGAGATATGATCTGTGGAATTTAGGGCTTTTTGAGGCTTCTGAATTTCATCTCAAAGATGTGATCATGGGAAAATATTCATAGCTCTCTCTCTGAGCATCGGATTGGAATGTTGTAAAAAGTGGCCACAAGTGCTCGAATTGTAGTTTTCGGTCTATCAATTTCAGAGCCAAAGGAGGAAACAGTGACACGTAGCAAGTCGTACAAGTTCGATATATTGAACCAGTCCAAAATTGGGTCATTGTGGGAGATTGGAGATAAATTTGCCTTGAAGAATCCAAATCAGATTAGACCTGTGGAATTTGAAATAAGCTTCAGAGGGCTACTACAGGGCTAAATTTTAGATATTGAGGATCTGCAATTATAGAGATAATTCAATTTCAATATTGAGCTTCCCAAAAGCAAGTAAAAGGTGTGCATTTTTTTTTCTGAATTGCATAAGTCTTGTTTGAAGAATCATGTTGAATTGATTCCAAGGGAATATTGTAGAATAGATATCAGTATTGGATTCTAAAATGGCCCCTAAAAATAATTAAACACCCATTAAGCCTTTATAAATCTCTACTATGACTCATGAAGATGAAGAATGGCAACATGGCATATCAAAATTACAAGAGCAAGTGCAAAGAATTTCGCTCTCGCAAAGAGCAAAAAAAAATGACCTAGAAGTTTTGAAGAAAGACGTGGAAACTAAGATGGATGGTTTGAAGAAACGCTTGGAATCTAAGATGGATGGTTTGAAGAATGGCATGGAATCTAAGATAGATAGCATGGAAGCTGGCATGGAATCTAAGATGGATCGCATGGAATCTAAGATAGATGGAATGGAAACTAAGATCGATGAGAAAATGGAAAAGATGAAGAATGATCTAAAAGAAGACATTGAAGGTTTGATAAAGTTGATACAAGAAATGTTTCCTAATGGTGAAAATATAGTAGAGGAAACTCACGATAAGAACAAAATAAATGTTAATCGTGATTTCATAAAATCTAATGTTGGCGGGAATAACCACCATATTCCAAAAATGGATATGAGGAAGTTTGATGGAAAGGATCCTGTAACATGGATACTACAGATGGAGCAATATTTTGATCTCCATAATGTGCAAAACACACAAAAGGTACGCATTGCAACTTTACATTTAGAACAAAATACATTTGTATGGTATCGATGGCTTTGCTCCCGTAAAAAAATTGTCACTTGGTCAAATTTTACGGAGGAAATGATAGCACATTATGAGGATACAAAGAGCAACACCTTCTTTAGCCAATTGATAAATCTCAAACAAAAGGGTTTAGTGGGGGAGCACATTGAGGACTTCCAAAGATTGAATATAAGGGTAACTGATATTCCAGAGGAACACAGGATTGATCTCTTCATAGGCACTTTAAAGGATAACATCCAACATGAAGTTCGCGTTTTGGAACCTGATTCATTGGAGAAGGCATTCGGGTTGGAAAGAAAAGTTGAATGTAAAATTATGGCGACAAGGAAGCCTACCACTCAATTCTATAAAGAAGGAAGTGTTGCTACGCCTAGATTTCCACAACCTACAAGGTTGACACCACAACAATTGGAAGAAAAAAGGGCAAAAGGGCTTTGCTACAGTTGTGATAGCAAATACACTAAAGGTCATAAGTGTGCTGAGAAGAAATTATTTTACATAGATTGTGAAGAGGAAGAAGAAAATTAACAAGAAGAGGATATACACCAGGAACCAACCCTAGAAGAGGAAGAAATGAATCCGACCATATCGTGTAATGCACTGGCAGGAATTACCACTCCTCAAACTCTCATGATAGAAGGAAAAATCAAGAAGAAAAAGGTAATAGTGTTGATTGATTCAGGTAGCACCCATAATTTTATTCATTGTAAGGTAGCCAAGGAATTAAATTGTTTCCTATACCCAGCACCAGAATGTCAAGTGATGGTTGCAAATGGAGGAACTATAAATTTATCTAGAAAATGCCATAATATCAAGCTAACCATGGGGGAATATGTATTGACTAGTCCAATGCTTTCCATTCCTATGGGAGGTGTTGATGTTGTACTAGGAGTACAATGGTTACAATCTTTGGCGACGGTAGCTTTTAATTTTCAAGAACTTTTCTTGAAATTTTTTTCAGAAGGAAAGGAAGTCGAATTACGGGGTATTGAAGGGAAGCCGGGAAGGATAATAAGCTCTAATGTCATGAAAAATCTTCTAAATAAAGAACAACGAGGCGTAATTGCACAATTATGCTCACTAGAAGTTCCGACATCAAAATCATCTATTTCTGCAGATCTCCAACAAGTCTTGGACAATCATTCCAAGGTGTTTGAAACTCCCAAAGGACTCCCACCTATTCGTGATCATGATCATGCTATTCATTTGATTCAAGGAAGTGTTCCTCCAAACATCAGGCCTTATAGATATCCTTACTTCCAAAAGAGCGAAATTGAACGTATGATTGCAGAAATGTTAGAGGCAGGTATAATTCAACCTAGTCAAAGTTCTTTCTCTGCTCCTGTAGTATTGGTACACAAGAAGGATGGATCATGGCGAATGTGTCCAGATTATAGGGAGTTCAATAAGCTCACCATTAAAGACAAATTTCCCATTCCTGTGATTGATGAATTATTGGATGAATTACATGGAGCAATTTATTTTACCAAGTTGGATCTTCGTTCGGGGTATCATCAAATTAGAATGAAGACTGAAGATATTCCAAAAACAACATTTCGAACTCATGAGGGTCATTATGAATTTTTGGTCATGCCTTTTGGCCTTACCAATGCACCTTCTACATTTCAGGGGTTGATGAATTCCATTTTCAAACCCTTCCTTAGAAAATTTGTGCTAGTATTTTTTGATGATATACTAATCTACAGCAGGTCTTGGAAGGATCATGTTCAACATGTTGACAGGGTGCTCAAACTATTACAGGAGAAACAATTATATAAAAAAACATCCAAATGTTTCTTTGGAGTACAAGAGGTGGAATATTTGGGTCATATTGTATCTCACGAGGGTGTTAAGGTAGACCCTAACAAAATTAAAGCCATTAAGGAATGGAAGGTCCCCGGAACCATAAGGAAGTTGTGAGGATTTCTCAGGTTAACAGGGTATTATCGAAAGTTTGTTAAGAATTGTGGGAGAATAGCAGCACCTCTAACAACATTATTGAAGAAAGATGCATTTTCATGGACTCTTGAAGCAACTAAGGCCTTTGAACATCTAAAAAATTCAATGTGCCTAGCACCAGTCTTATCTATGCCAGAGTTCACAAAAACATTTATTGTGGAATGTGATGCCTCAGGAAATGGAATTGGTGTTGTTTTAATGAAAGAAGGAAGACCCATTTCTTTTGAAAGTCATCCAATCAAAGGAAATTATTTACAGAAACATATTTATGAGAAGGAAATGTTAGCAATACTGCATGCACTAAAGAAATGGAGAAATTACTAATGGGAAGACACTTCAAGGTAAAACCTGATCATGATAGTCTTAAACACTTTTGGAACAAAGACTATCTTCAGAAGAGCAGCAAAAATGGGTCACAAAGATGTTGGGTTATGACTTTGAAATAATCTACAAAAAAGGAAAGCTTAATGTTGTTGCAGATGCACTCTCAAGAAAGAATGAAGACGTGGAAGCATTTCTTTGTGCCATTTCTATTATCCAACCAGATTGGATAACCGAAGAAAGAGATGAATGGAAGAAGGACAAAGATGTATGGACACTCATTCAAAAGTTGCAGCAAGATCCTAGTACATCTGATACATTTAGTTGGAAAAATTATTCCTTATGGTACAAAGATCGCTTGTATCTTTGTAAGAATTCCCAACTAAAACAAAAGATTCTTTTGGAATTGCATACTTCTCCTTTAGGAGGACACTCGGGATTTTTAAAAACTTACCACAGGGTGAAGAAAGAATTTTTTTGGGATGGCCTTAAATATGATATTCAAAAGTTTGTGGCAGAATGTTTGGTTTGCCAGCAGAATAAAGTGGAGACAATTAAGACCCCGGGACTTCTACAACCCTTATCCATTCCAAGTCAACGTTGGGAGGAGATTTCAATGGATTTTATCACAGGTTTACCTAAGTCCGAAGGAAAGAGTGTCATCATGGTGGTAGTTGATAGACTTACCAAGTATGCACACTTTTGCGCATTATCTCATCCATTTAAAGCAAGTACAGTTGCTACTACATTTATGGACACAATTCAAAAGCTACATGGAAACCCAAGGGTTATTGTGAGTGACAGAGATCCCATTTTTACTGGAAATTTTTGGACGGAGTTATTTTCTTGTTTAGGTACTCAATTAGCTCATAGCTCATATTATCATCCTCAATCCGATGGTCAAACTGAGATAGTAAATAAATGTTTGGAAGGAAAGCTTCGTTGTTTTGTATTTGATAAACAAACACAATGGGTCAAGTGGTTACCTCTAGCTGAATGGTGGTATAACACTCCCTTCCATATTGCAGCAAAAATGACCCCATTTATGGCACTTTATGGATATCATCCACCGTCCATCGCATCTTCTTTAAGGGAAAATTCTAGCGTTCAAGCAGTGGAGGATCCCATCGAGCATCAACAAGAATTTCTCCAACTCTTAAAGGACAACCTAAATTTGGCACAAAATCGAATGAAACAATAGGCATATCAAAATCATAGCGAGAGAATTTTTTATGTAGGAGACTGGGTATTTTTACGGCTACAACCATACAAACAAATGTCCCTCAACCAAGCTAAGAAGGACAATAAATTATCGCCAAAGTAATATGGTCCTTACAAGGTGTTGCAAAATATTGGTACTATGGCATAAAAATTGGATCTTCCTGCTTCTTCACGAGTGGATGTAATTTTCCATGTTTCATGATTAAAGAAGGTTATAGCTGAAAATATTCCAGTTCAAACAATATTTCCAGAACTTAATGAGGAAGGAAAATTCATATTGGAACCTAAAGCGGTCACGGAAACAAGAACTCGATAGCTATGAAATCGATCAATTTTAGAGTATCTCATCAAGTGGAAGAACTTACCCACTGAATATTCTACATGGGAGGATGATAATTTTATACAAAAGCACCGAGAGCTACTCAAGCCTTGAGGAAAGCACTTTTTGAAGGAGAGGGGCATGTTAGGTCCCTATATTACTAGTATAGTCCCTCATTATTGTTATTTTAACCCCATTATTGTTATTATTGTACCCTTGTAACCCCCATATTGTTATTATTGTGCCCTTAAATTACTATTCTTAGGTTGGGTAGGATTACATTGTGGCCCCGGACTCCTATATCTAGAAAGGAGGTTTTGTAATTTGAATCATCCGAGAATTGTTTATTCATGTAATGTATTGGAGGTTTCCCCCTCGAAGTGGCTTATTTATAAGGTGTTGATATCTCTTTTCTTCTATTTTTGGAGTTGGTTTCACAAAAATAGCGTTCCCAATGTTTTCCAAAACTTGGTGATGCCAAAACAAGAGCAGTAGATTATGTAATCTCACCCAAACAGGCATTTTCAGAACCACCATTGTGTTTGCATGAAAGCCACGGAACCATGGGATAATAAAAAGTTCTGGTCCATCTATATTTGTAGCCCTGTAGTCTACTATTGAGTCAAATTGAACCATGAAGAATTATTTTACACAGAGGAAAATATCATAGTTATGGATCCAGTTTTGATATATCCATGCATGTAATTCTTCAGGTTTTGGCCAGAATCCATTGAAGCAGCAGATAACTACTTTTGATGACAGAGCGTCAAATAGCCCAGTGACCTCTGGTATATCAATTGCTAGATCTAGGCTATTCTATGATTTTTCTACAATGTATGGTCCTGGAAGTGTTGGATCTGGATTTTGCTTTTTTTTTCTTCTGTGAGGTCCTTCCCTCTCAGAATATCTCTGAATGAGGGCATTCATTTTCCTGTTGTTGTTTCTCTGTTGGAAAAATTTGTTCTTGGATTGCCCCCTTTGAGCCTTAGATTCAGAAGAATAGTAGATTTTATTTGAATCTGATATTATTTTAATTGATATGTTTCCTGTAATGCTCTTCCTGAGAATATCAGGCTCACTTTAAGAGCTAGAATACATATCACATTCTGGATTTTATCCTTCAGCACAGAGACCATCTCATTTTCCTGGATCCAAAGGATGAATGACCACCCATTTGTGGACTTGATGAATATTTGGTGGTGATACCTCTTTACAGAGCTCAGCGCGCCCAGTGCACTGCTATGGAGCTTTGTGTTTTTCCCCCTCAAGTGTGGGCTCCCATTGGGGATCGAAACAAAGATTTTGGGGGTTTTTTTGACAACCAAAAACTGCCACAGTCACATCTATGCCTAGAATTATTTCAACGGCAGAGGCATGATGTGGAAATCCGACCCCCAACCCGCCCTCCCCCCACAGAAAGCGTGTATTGAAAACAATAAAAACAAATTTGTAAATAGAGGATTTGGATCGATAAGGCATACCACAAGCGCTGTAAAACCAGAAAACAATGGTTGATGATGCCGGAGGAGGTATAGAAGATTCCATATGATGTGGTGGGTAGACAGTATGGGTTAAGGCACCCCCTGTCGACACACTAGTGAGGTCGTTGTCCAGGTGTGTGAAGTAGATGCATCCATCAGAAAACCATGGAGCCTGCAGTCTAGTTTTTTTTTCACCAAATGTGTCTGCACTGTGTCTAGCAGGAGCCTCCAATCCCACACACAACATCCAAAACTCCAAATTTTTGGAAAAACCATTCTTCGTGAACTCGGCATGGAAAGGGAGGAAAATGCAATGGATATCAGCCCAATCATTATTGGTTGCATCGTCCCAGTAAGCCCTCTTTACACACCTTCCATTGCAAACCACATAGACATAAACCATGCTTGGGGGTAACAGAGAAGGGTCAAAGAGACAGAGGAACTGTGTATTGGAGTCCAAGTCCACTGCCACCTAGCCCAAATCCATCGGTAAGTCTCCAATCTGCCTCCACAAGATATGGTATTCGTTTTCTCCTGGACAGAGTATGTGGCCTTTGCGCAGTCCGACCCTAAATTTGGATGCGCCCACCCTGAGATGGAACCCTAGAACAGTGTATTCTCCACCGCTTCACTCCATTCTCCCTTCAACCTCTCAATTAGTTTTATTTCCTTTTATTTCAACTAAGTTATCAATATATTCTTGATTTTCTTACCCTCCTATAGTTTTTTGTTTAGGAGGATGATGCTTCATCAAAATTAGGATGTTTATTTTCATATTTCTATAATAAACCTTTCAAATATTTATTATTTCTTCTAAGAATTTTTGTTTCTTTTAACACGCTGATAAGTGCTCCCTCAAAATATACCTTTGTATGAACATATTCTTCCTTTAAATCCAATTTCTCTTGCTTAATGTAATTGGTCTCAATGTTCATGAGTCATAATTCCTTTTTATCATTATTAGATGAATATATATTACTTTCTTCTAATGAGACACATATTTCCTTTTCATATGCATAAAATTTTCCTTATCACTACTATTTTAAAAAATTATATGTCAACTTATAGAATTAAGATGACATATTCTTCTATAATTACGATAGAATTATACGTTAATTATGTGTTGAATATATTTTTCACCTTAATCACCCTCAAATTCTTCCTATGAATATGAAACTTCATTTTGATGATTATCATCTTCAATATTCATGTCTAGGTGATCTTCTTCATCCCCAATATCTCAAAATTTCACATACATATAGTTGGAAGCATAATGACCTATTCTATCACACTAAAAACATTAGTATAATATGTTGCATTTGAATTTGTTAGATCCTCTTGAGACAAAATTAACTTCTCTTGATTATAACACATTATTAGAACAATTAAAAACTTTGATATTTTATTTTTTCTTTGAATCTTTGAGAACTTGTTCCATCTAAGATAACTTCTCTATTATTATTTCATATGTACTATCGATATTTAATGTAGGAGTGGCATGGAGTTCGAGTGATTTCCATACACCATTTTACATATATTATCATCATGGAAAATCTTAGGGGATGATATTCACACGTGGACTAAATTTCCATGAGTTTTCCAAAATAAGGATTTACTAATTTCCATTTTTTTCTAAAAAATATTTTCCAAAATTTTATATTCTAAAAGTACTTTACCTTAAAAATAGCCAAATTATTACACACGACTAGAATAGGATGAGTCAAATATACCTTAATATCCTTCAAGGTCTACTTCATTCATAGCATTTGGAAGCAACAACTCGCAGCTATAGTATATTATACTTCAACAACTGGTAAAGAAATGGAGGATTATTTCTTCATGACCCATGACACTAAGGAGTTTCCCAAAAAGAATGTTGCACCTAAGGTTCACTTCTTGTCATAAATATTGCCTAACCAATTAGCATAAGTATAATATTTCAACTTAAATTATTTTCTTTTAGCATATCAGAGTCCATAATAAGTTGTTCCTTGAAGATATTTGAAAATACTTTTGACAACAATAACATGAGTTTTGCGAGGGAAAGCTTGAAATATGCCTACAAGACACCCAACTTGCATGATGTCTGGTATCGAAGTTGTGATATTCATCAATATTCCTATCATTGATTTATACACAATCTCATTTACCAGTAGTTTCTCATATTATTTGCATAATATGAAGTATGTAACCATTTGTGTGTTCAATGGCTTGCAATATTCTAGCCCGAACTTCTTCAAAGTTTCTCATAGGTACTTGGATTGGGGTGTAAATACCCCATTTTTTTAGATATATATATGTAGTCCTAAAAAGAAGGAAAATTCTTCGTTCATGGACATCTCGAACTCTACATGCATACATTTTGTGAATTTATGTCCTCGTTATTCCAGGTTGCTTCCAAAGATGATATCCCTCGACGCCCACATACGCCACTACAATTAGTAGATGATCATCTTCAAAATTTATCTAGATATTTTTGTCTACAATACCTTTTATAATTTATATTTTATAAATGTATGGATCCAATATTGTATACCAAGCTTTGGGAGCCCGTTTCAGTCCATATATGGTGATGCGGGAGCATCAAGGACAATTTTCATTTTTAATTATGTAATAAAGGGGGGTGTGACATTTTAATTGTTTTATTTATTAATTGTTATTTTTAAATAAATTAGGAGAGAAACTATAAAGGTGAGGATTTCGTATATATTATTTTAATAATTAAAAGGACATGAGAGAAAATAGAATTAGGTAGCAAATTTAGGGAGTAGGAATTCTATGTACGGGACTTTGTTGAGTCCACACCTAAAATGAATTTAAATTATATTTAGTTGAGGATTAGGTGGAAATATTTTTGAAATGAATTAAATTGATTATTTATGTATAAATATGAGTTTTTTTGTGAGGAGAAACCACAGTTGAATAGTGGAAGAGCTGAGATAGTTAAATAGTTGAGTGAGTGAGGAGTGGTTTGAAGGGCCAAGAGCCAAGAGCCCACCCAATGTAATATATGGCCAGAGAAATTTAATATATTTATATCTGTAGTAGTTTGCATGGCTCTTTTCGCCTTCATGTAAATTTGAGCTGAATTTTTTTTTTCATGGTTTTATATGATAGAAAATTTGAGAATTTTCATAGTGTGTGAAGGAGTTGAATTCTTATATGCCAGGATATGCTTTCTAGCAAAACCCCGGAATCATTTTGGTATGAGAGCTGGAAAGGATATTTGTTTTGAATATATGCATAGATTGTGTGTGAATATATGAATGCAGGTATGATTATGAAAAAGAGGAAACGGTGTGGTCAATAAATGTAATTGAAGTTGAAGAATACGTATGAAGGGCCAGCGCAACATTCGCAGAGCCAACATTCAAGAGAGGAAGCGTACGGTGTTGCATTTGTATTTGAATGGAGTAGCATAACTCTCTGCGTCAATTACAAATGACTAAATAGCTAACCCAACGTAAAGGGCGAAGGTTGGAGTGTGAAAGCTAGTCATTGACTGGTGTGGCTGCTGTGATAAGAAGTGTGAGCACCATGCACATTTCTTCATAGTCAAGAGTAAACATCAGGACGTGGCGTGTTCGCCTCTGGTGTCTGATTACTGCAAGAACTGAAATGGTCGGCTACCTTTCGTGCCAGAGATTTATGTATTGATGCATGCACCATAAGAAAACTTGAAATACCGTGACCAAGTAACGCAGCAAGGAGGCTGCCAACAGTTGACTCAACACATTTGTGGATAGTCGAGGATGTTGCAGTTGCTTGACAATGTCCCTATAGAGAACATGGATTACTATGTTTCAAGTGTGATCAAGGGAGCTGGAAGATGAGGAGCACCCTAAGGTAGTAGAACAACTTCAGAAGTCTTCGATGGAGTAAGTAGTGTAGTATATCCTGACGATCTCCAATGAAAGTTTTTGTTGATCCAACATCTACACCCCTGTAAACTTGCGCGGAATCAACACTAATGATTTCGCCGCCTAATATCTTGGCCAATTGCAATGTGAGTCTGCTTTAACCAACACCATTGGACCAAAGATTACAATTACCTTGGGCTTCTTTGTTCCACTTGGCTAGAGTTAGGAGTGTGAAGGATGGATGAAATCAAAACTCAACCATTAAGTGAGCAGCAAGAAATTAAGGTAGTTTGAACACTAGCAAGATGTATTACTCGGATGTATGGGTTGCGGCGTTAACCGTGCAGTAAAGAAGTAACGTGATGAGCTACTTCTCCAACGCTGTAACAAAAGGTTGGTTATGTTGAGTCGAGTTCAGAACAATCAATTCATTTCGGGTTAGCAAAGATGGTATTTAAACTGTGTAGCTGTTTACAATGGGATCGATTACTGGGTGTGATCCTGTACTAAAATAGGCAGCTCGTGGTTCAATGTGCAAGTCAACATTGCATTCTGGCCATGAATATTTGGAGACAGATAATGTTTCTTTTGAATGTTAATGATTTTCATGGTTACTTTGTGAGAAAAGCGTAGGCTCAAATATTGTGGGAAGGGATTTTTTTTGTTTATTGGATCCCAATATAGATCTTAGTATATCCATTCAAAACGGACCTTAAGAACTCATAAGTCATTATATGCACTAAATTTTGCTTGGAGCTATGTAGGTTTTGTGCGCTGTGAATTTGATGTTGTTTGAGAAGACACACATGTTTGATGTGTTGTGAATGTGTTACATTACGTGCCATGATATATGAAAGGGCCAAAAGCCAATGATGCAGTATGTGCCATAGGATGCATTGTGAGTTAATAGATGCATGGTTGTGTTTGCAATAAACATTCAAATGATATGCTGAAGATCGAAGGGTCGGTGACGTTCACATCAAGAAGATGCGTGGAGGTTAAAAGAAGGTAAGAAATGCTGGGCATAGATGTGTTATTTTTTGATGCGATGGTGTGTATTGGTGTGGGTCGAAATCTACGGTGAGTCGAATCTAAATGGTTGGTGCTTTGGTTTTAAAACAAAAGTCAAAATTTTAAATGGTATGAAACGTCCGCATGGGGTCGAGTGTAAGTAGAGCTTTGGTTGCCGAGATCAATCAAATGAAATATTTGAATGGGTGCGTATATAAGCATTTTTATATGTGAATTGGTAAGTGTTGACCAAAGTTGAAATTTTGGGTTCAACAAAAAAGTTGAATGTTGATTTGAATTCATAAGATGAGTCTTATTATAAGGTTTCAAATCAAGGATTTTTGAAAGCAAGGTTTCCGCAATAGAATTCGAATATGGGTTGGAATTGTATGGTTTTTATAACCATGAGTTTTAAAGAAGCTTCCGCATTAGAAATGATTAAAAATTTTCCCAGATTGTGATATTATTTGGGCATTAAATTTACATGCATTTTTATATGCATACAGAGAGAGAGAATGCGGATTCTTCACAGCTTGATTGAGTTATTTTGATAAGCATGTAGTGGAAAAAGAAAAATTCATTTTTTGGTGATGGAAATTTCTTGATATTGTAAACCTTTGTTTTACCATCATGTGATGGAATTTAAGGAGGGAATATTTAGGATGAAACAGTGTAGGAATGTACATCATTCATGAAAGAAGTTTCTTATTCTTTGTACACAGGTAAAGAGATGTGAATTGAGGTTGCATGGTGTATATAAGTGCAGGGAAATTTTTGCATTAAGATGACAAACTTGTGAGCGTGCAAGTATTGACAGTGACAAAGATGGCACAAAGGAATGGAAATTAGAGGGTTGAGGTTGTAGGAATAAAGGTTTACTAATAACCTTAACAGGAGCATGAGGTATGATACTTCAGGAAGATATTTTTGAACATTAAAGATGGAACGGTTTATTTATTTTCACCTTAAATAAATCTTGGAACACTTGAATTGCAATTGACTAAAGACTTTAGTATCATGTGGCATGATAAGGAAAATTGATGATTTTTCATAAAGAATGAAATATGAAAGAAAGTGAAGATTGTATAACTTGAAACATCCATTGTCATAATTTTTGGGTCAAGTCTTTAAGTGAAAACAGGTGTTAGATGAAAGTTTGGATTGTTTTGAGTCAAGATTGAGCATTTTCATCCAAGATGAAAATTTTGTATAAGACTGAAGTCAAAGATTCATATGATAAATACAAAGTTTGAATGTAATTGGGTAAATGATCGGCGGAGCCCAAAAACCAAAGAATTGGTCATTGTAACACATGCATTGCTCATTGGTTCCAGGACAAAGAGAAGCCAAGCACAGAAGGAAAAGTTGCATTTTGATGAATGAAAAGTGTGAAGGATTATAGGGAAGTGGATTAAATGATGTCCACACGTGAACAGATGCAGTTTACAAAGGAGGGGAAGATGATTGTTGATATTCATTTTCGGAGATTTGATGAAGAGTACGAGCGGGAGAAGGGTCAGATAAAAATTCACCTTGAATTTTTAATGGAGTTGTTGCAAGAAAATGTGAAATACTAGACACATGGTTGGACCAAGAGAAAGAAGGTGAAGTGGCAGAAGCTACACGCAAAGAGGGAAAAGCATGTAAACATACAGTTGATGGAGGAGCTGAGGAAGCCCGAGAAAATGTTGAGTTGTGAAGAACTTAGAGAGGCTGAGTTGAAAATGGATGTTTCCATTTGTGGCCCGGAACATGGTGAAATTATGGGTGAATATATCAATGAGGAAGATCTCATGAACTATTGGGATAGTTCAGAAGCATCTGAAGATGTGCTCATAAGAGAAGAAAGTGAGGCTATGAAGCCTTGAAATTTTTCTCGCAGTTTATCTATGTTTGCAGGACGTGCGAAAGACGGTGAACAGTCTGATGGAACTGTCACAAAGGAGAATTAAATTCTTAAGGTAAAGTCTGGTAGAGAATTCATTTCAGAGAAGGAATGTGCTGATTGGTTACAATAGGAAGAAATCATAAATGAATTCTTATCTCGGGTAAGACAGCAAATCAAAGCTGTTATGGAATAGGAACAAAGTTGAAATGCTGAAGGAAAATTCCAAGGAGGTAAACAAGTGTATTTGTTTAATGGGATTGCTGAAATTTTTTTACAATGTAATGATGTTGAAACCAGGAAAATTCAGGAAGATTTCCAGAGGGAGAAGGGACATAGTGATGAGACAGAAGGAAAATCTACAGAAGACTGAATCAAATGAAGGATTCACAACAGCAAAGAGAGATTTCGACTGAAGCATGTAGTGAGATCACGAGGTATTATGTTTTTAAGACTAATGATTTGTGTGTGATGGCAGGTACATCACAGGGTGTCGAACAAACTTTGATGTTTGTTAAAGAAGAAGAGTTGAATCTGAAATCTGTTCAGAATGATGCTAAGATAGCAAGATCTTAGGAAGAAATGAAGACAGAGGGGTCTTATGGAAATATTCAGCAGAATATTGAAGTGGGGGAAGAAGGACCATCTGATGATTGGTCAAAAACAAATGAAGGTATGGAAATTTGTGTAAAATTTTCATGTTTTATTCCAGTTGAGATTGTTAAGTTATATAGAAAGTTAGATCTTCAGAGAAGGTAATTGGAAAGGCAGAGGATCTATGTCCAGGGAAAGTTACTGAAAGACATAGAACAGGGAATTTTTTTTCAAATAGATAATGTGGAGGGGGGACTAACTGATAGTCTCATAGAGGAATTAAATCAGCATACTGATATACTAATGGACAAGGGAATCTCAGAGCAGCATACTGAAATGTTGCCAGCAGCGGAAGGGGCAATGAAGCCTTATGTTTTTTATTCTGACAATTGTTTTGTGAGTACAGATTTTATTGCCGACGATGGAGGAAATATATTGGATCAAGAAATTCAACTAATAAGGAGGATAATGATGAAGATATTCCAGAAGAGGCCAGCAATAGTAAAACGAAGAATAAGTCGTAACAGAAATACAACAAAGGATTGTGAAAGCATAGCCAGTGGGGCGATGCAGCATAAAGTGTGGAGACCTAGAGAAGAACAACAAACAGAAGCAACGACAAATGGAAAGTTACAGCACAAGATATGGGATCTAGGCAGACAGAGATCCGAACACATGATCAAGCGATCATGATTAATTTCAACCTTGGGAGTCTGATGCAGGAGCATTAAGGCCAATTTTCATTTTTAATTATGCAATAAAGGGGGGTGTGACATTTTATTTTTTTTATTTATTAATTGTTATTTTTAAATAAATTAGGAGAGAAATTATAAAGGTGAGGATTTTGTATATATTCTTTTAATAATTAAAAGGATATGAGAGAAAATAGAATTAGGTAGCAAATTTACGGAGTAGGAATTCTATGTACGAGACTTTGTTGAGTCCACACCTAAAATGAATTTAAATTAGATTTAGTTGAGGATTAGGTGGAAATATTTTTGGAATGAATTAAATTCCTTATTTATGTATAAATATGAGTGTTTTTGTGAGGAGAAACCACAGTTGAATAGTGGAAGAGCTGAGATAGTTGAAGAGTTGAGTGAGTGAGGAGTGGTTTGAAGGGCCAAGAGCCAAGAGGCCACCCAATGTAATATATGGCCAGATAAATTTTATATATTTATATCTATAGTAGTTTGCAGGGCTCTTTTTTCCTTCATGTCAATTTGAGTTGAATGTTTTTTTTCATGGTTTTATATGATAGAAAATTTGAGAATTTTCATAGTGTGTGAAGGATTTGAATTCTTATATGCCAGGATCTGCTTTCTAGCAGAACCCCGACATCATATGGACTTGTTTTTCAGTTTTCACACAAACCCTTCATCTTCAATGAGCATGAATCCTTCTGGATGGTCAATATAAACCTCATCATCAAGATTTCCATTGTGAAATGTAGACTTGACATCCATTTGGCATACCTTGATTTTTTTATGACTGGAAAAGGAAAGAAACATTATGATAGATTCCAGTATTTCTACTAGTGCAAAAGTTTCCTCGAAATATACCCCCTCTATCTAAGCATACCCTTTGCAGACAAAACAAGCATTGTTCCTAGTTATTTGACCCTGCTCATTTAGAATTTTTTTGAAAACTGATTTTGTTCCAATAAAATTTCTCTCTCCGAGTCTTGGGACAAGATCCCAAGTTTCATTCTTCTTAATTTGACCAAGTTATTCATTCATAGCTCTGATCCAGAACTTGTCTTCACTTTCCCAGTTGAGATTTTTAGGATTGAACTAAGATAGAAGATCAATATTTCCACAACTTGAACTTCCAACAAGTTTCCTCCTAGTCTGAACACCGGGTCTCTCATCTCCAAGGATTTAACTCTCAGGATGATGCTTCTGTACATACCTGGAAGGTGTTTTCGACCTTGAAGTTGTGCCCGTTTCCACATCTTCATTGTCTAAATCTGTTTCATCTTGATATGAGGGCCTAATTTCTGAATTTTCTTCTCCATATGAGATCATATTTCATTTGGAGGACTCGATTTGTGAATATATTTAGTATACTACAACATAAATGCAATCCCAAATCCTCTTTGTTCATTTTTTGTAAGACTTATAAACCTTACTTCGAGAATATTACCAGAGTAATATACGCTCATCAACACATGAGTCAAACATTCCTGTATATTTATCATTTCTTTTGATAAATCATTTGCTCACAAACACCTTGAAGTGTTTAACTGATGTAGATATTCCTTTCCAAAAATCTTAGGGAGTTTATTTCTATTAGGCCCGATTTGAGTTCTTTTTTATAAATACTGTGCAACTTGTATTTCTTCTCCCAGAATATGTGGGATATATCTCCTTCATCCATCATATCTTTGGCCATCTCCTAGATTATTTTTTATTTCTCTCACTCACTTTGTTTTTTTGTGGAGTTATAGCCACATAATATTTCCTCCTAATGACATGCTTCTCACCAAATTCTTCAAACTCTTTTGAAGTGTATTATCATCTTTTGTATTGACCTTTAGATATTTCTCATTTTGAACTTGTGCTTGAATTTTTTAAAATTATTTAATGCTTTTGATTTTTGGTTCAAGAGCACCATCCAAGTGGCCCTGGTAAAATCATCGATGAGTAGCATAAGATACCTTTCACCTCTTGATATTTTTTCCCTAGTTTGGACACATATATCTTTGTGAATTAGATCAATAATTCTAGATGAAGATAACTCTTTTGACTTGAAATTTGTCCTAGTCTTCTTACCAAATTGACATGAATTTCATATTGAATTCCTATGCCTTGACATTCTTGGAAAACCTCTCACAAATCCAAGTTTTTTGACTCCTACCAAATTGTCAAAATTCATAGGACAAAGTCTCCTCTGCCACAACCATGGTTCATTCGTTTTTCTTAACTAGAATCTTAATCTGGAGTCATCAAACATATATCCATTGTTGTCGGTTTTGATTTCTTTTGGTACAAGCTTTCCATATTTCTCATTTCGGATCTTGCAATCCCTGGATCGAAAGATCACATCATAGCCATTATCACACATATGTATTAGACTATGAAAGTTGTGGTTGCGACCTTCCATGTACAACACATATTGAGCTTTCGTATTTTGATCCATACAAACTATGCCTTTACTCTTAATTCTTGTTCGGACATTGTTTCCCAAAGTGACATTGTTCTCTCTGCCTTTTTCTTTTGGAGACAAAAAATTACTCTTATCTGCATTCATATTCTTGGAAAAACCATTATCCACATACCATATGTTCTCTTCATTATGTGTTGATAAAGCAAGTTTGCATTGCATGCTCTTTTCAATTTTTCATTTCCAATTCTCCTTATCCTTTTGAGAATCCATCTACCTAATATTTTGGGACTTAGATTGGTACTCAAACCTACCTATGAACTTACTTTCCTTGTGCCAAAAATTATTACGTCTCAAACATTAAACATCACTTAACAAGGGAGATAAGGGATTTCGATCTCTGAAAAGAGAGCTTTGAGATAAAAAATTCAGAT
Source organism: Pinus albicaulis (assembly GCA_034641835.2). Lineage (NCBI taxonomy): Eukaryota > Viridiplantae > Streptophyta > Pinopsida > Pinales > Pinaceae > Pinus > Pinus albicaulis. The sequence goes on from CM076583.1 coordinate 781,445,853, forward strand.
ACTTATTATATCTAGTATTTTCATCTCTTTCAACTTTGATCCTTCTTCAATAAACATCCTTATGTCAAAATATGTGAAAATTGAAACAATAACCATAAAATAAATAAGTGTACCTATTGTTTGGAAGGTTTATGAGTATGTGCATGAACATATCTCTACTTTCTGGCAGATTTATTTATTCTCCATTTGTGTCGCTCCTTGGAGTGGATGGAGTTATTATTCGCGTGATGATATCCTCTCTCACTTGCTACCCTCTTGTCTTCATTGATAACTATTTGAATATTATTTGCATAGCTCTACAGTTCCTCAAATCCTGTGGACCTAAATTTTATCTTCCCACATAATATTCCTGTGATCTTGAGTATCCCAGACTGTTTTTGTTTCTTGAAGACCTTTGAATATTTATAATATTATATATATTTATTGTTCCTTCTCCAATTTTTTCATTCAAACCTGTCTCGATCTCCACTCTCTCAATATATGTTTTCATGGAGACAAAGTCTTCATTTTCCGAGTTGTACATACCTTAATCAACATGATGTAGTTGTTCTTCTAGTTGCATTTTCTTTTTCCTAGCCTTATTTAACTCATCAAGAGCATTTATGAGTTCCCCTTCAAAGTCCACTACTTCTACTTCTTCTTCCTCCTATTCATAGTAAGTGATATTTTGTTTCATGGAGTTTGCATCAAATTCCATGAATAAATATTCATTTGAATTTTTTTCTTAAGAGTCCTCATTTTCTAATTCTTACGTTGAGCTATCATCATTGGAATAGAGTCCCTTTTTCTTGAAGAGATTACTCTTTTGATGTTTTTGAGATTTTTTTATAAATTTTTGGTCAGCCTCATTTTTTGTCCTTTCGTGTAAGGGAATTTGGATGAAAATTGTCCAAACTATCCACCTTAAAAAAAATTGAAGGGAAACTTCCCTTTATACATTCCTGAGCCACACTTTAGGTTCCTAGAAAATTGAGCTATCTCTTGATTAGATTCGTAGCTATATCAATCTTGATGGTATTTATGCTCCTTGTCCCTTTTCGACACTTTGAATGTTGCCTCCCTAGGGTCAGACATCTCTTTTCCTACTCTCATCTCATAGGCTATGATAGTATCAAGAAACTAATCCATATTGAATTTATTTAATTCAACCATCCCTTCAATGGAATATAATTTGGAATTAAATATCATAGGTAGAGATCTTAAGAACTTTTGAACGATTATATCTTCTTTCACCTCTTCACCATGTCCTCTAATAATATTGGTTAATTCATCAACTTTGAGGAAGTATTCTGCTATACTTTCTTCTTCATTCATTCTTAAGCTTTCAAACCTGACTCTAGAGGTTTTAATTTTTTCTTGCTTGAATTTCTCATCTCCTATATGACTCTAATCAAGCTTCACCCACACATCCTTGGTAGAACCGAAGTGCATTAGCTTTACAAGTTCAGATTGACTTAGGCCAAAGAGAATGGCATTCCTATCCTTAGAATTATTTCGATATAATTTTTTCCATCTCCATCAGTGTGAGGAATATTAGGGACAGCATAATATACTAGTACAGAGGTCTAAACATCTACTCCTAGGGACTTGAGATAAGATTCCATCCTTACTTTCCAAAAGGCATAGTTTGTCCCATCAATGACCAGTAGTATATTTGTGTAAGATTATTGACAATCTTGCCTAGAAATAATTCCTTACATATCTACCTCTGTATGGTCAAAATTTTACTGAAGGAACTTTGTTTTCATACGAATTATTGAAATAAGGAATTACTGAGAGAGGGGCAGGAGGGGGGGGGGGGGGGGCGTGGAATCAATTGTAGTGAGGTTCCTAAAAAAAATTATGAATATGTCTTTAGTTATTCCCTTTATTGTTTCTTACTTATGAGAGAATTCATACATAATAAAAATGAGAATAAATATAAGGCATTCACATGTACATACAATCCCATCACATGAGTAGCATACACATACTGACACTGGTATTTTTACGTGGAAACAAAAAGGGATAAAACGACCAATTTGTTTGTTTGTTATGATGTAAATTAAGCACCTACTTAGTTACATCGATTTTTTATGATCACCAACTCATAGCACACATCAAACCCCTTAGGATAGAAAAAAACCTACTTTGTAAGAGGTACCAACCTCTTATGAATATAGGCCACCACCTTCTTTAGCTATTGATATACTTTTCATACAATTTTCAAACTGAAAACAAAGGCAAATACAAACATAGAAAAATACCAATCTGGTCAATTGTAGAATCAACTTCTACTAGAAGTCCTCTATTGTTCCATAGCATCTCTCGGTGTCACACAAAATCACCCTGTCCTCTTAACTCTTTCTTCTAACACACAAACTCTTTGCAACACTCTTCTTTAGTTGAACACTTGGGCTATTTTCTCAGCTCTCACACGCTCTTCTTTGCTCTACTCTCTTCACCACAATCACAAAAATATTATCTTCCCTTCTTTTGTCAGTGACGATCATTTGTTTTGATCCTCTGTTACACTCTACACTATGTTTACTCTGCTACCTATTTCCACACTTCTTGAGTGTACCTCTGTCTGTCTCCTCCATGTTGATTTTGAGTCTGATGCTAGAATTTTGCTACTTCATTAAACAAGGGAATGGGCTCTTGATCGCTTCACCAACACAGTATGCGATTCTCCATGTTAAAAATTTAATCTTAATCCACCTGCGCACTCCAAATAGAATACCCATGCTTATTTAGGGCTAGAATAGCTTGGATGTACAAAAACATGGCTTCTTTGTTCCTCAATGAAGTCTACAATGTGTGCATTGGAGATCAGATATGGATTCCCTTCGACATCAGGACAAGCCCAACAATTCTTTTTTGAGAATCAATGTCCTCATTTCCTTGTCCCAGTGATCTCTACAAATTCCATTAAATCCATTAACCAGTGCTTCCAAAATTAATTCATTGTGTAGGTGTCGACCCATTTATCCTTTAACTCTTTGTATTGTTGTCTCAGAGCTCCACACATCGTAACTTTTATTAGAATAATGTCACGAAATTAGTTACTTTTTATTCCTTTAACCTCTTTCAAGCTAGCCTCCTTACCATTTTATTTCTCATATGACCACTACCCGAGACCGCCGACTTAGTGTTGCAATATCAGATCCTTCCTCTATCGTAACTTTTATTAAAACATTTTTACTATATTTAATATTATGATTGGCCTTTTAGCCCCTTCTTAATTAGCCACTTTTTTTTTTTACATCACGGGACTAGGTGTTGTGACTAGTGGATTAGCTCTTAGGTTATAAGGCTTTTAGGAAGGATATTATGCCATAATTAGAGCCATTTTATCATTTATGAAGCTGCATCAATGGAAATAAGGTTGTTTGGGCCGTACCATCTCTATAAATATGGCATGTAGGGCCAAATTTGGTTCCCTTTCTTCATGAGTGACCTGATAACATTGAAATCTTGTCTCTTGCTTCCTATGGTGATTTTTATGTCTGAGAAGTTTGAAACTTTTGAAGAAACGTTGTGAAAATGAGTGATAGGTCACTTAATTCCTAGAGCTATGATTGCCAAAAAACGTATTCCCTCTGTGCCACAAGCTGTTGAGACTCCAAAACCACTGAAGTAGAAAAAGGGACAATCATCAAGGAGCATAAATCCCCTACAAAGCCAAATCCAAAACCAAAGCCCTCCCGCGTAGAGTATTAGAAGTGTCTGATGGATGAAGAACCAGAAATAGTGGAATAAGATGTTGTTGAGCAGGTTAACCCATTCTCGCAACTGAAAAAGTACATGGCATTGCGTAAACTAACAGTTGAGGTGAGAAAGGACCTGGATAAGGTCAAGTAGCACATAAATACATCCTTGGTTACAGAGAATGTGTCATTTGAGCATGATATTTTGGCGAAGATGCCTGCACTGAAGTTAGAATATTGGGACTTGGCGTACCGCGCAAAGTTTCAAAAGCTTGCGCCATCAGGATATTTGGAGCCAGTGCCCTATGAGGGGGTAGTTGTTAATGTTGATCCAATGAGATGGGCCCTTGGATTTTAGCAGTTGGGGATATTGAACATTTTTATGATCCCACACATCACGCGCAACCCTATTAATGATATTTGTGTGTGCCAGTTGATGGCCATAGTGCACAATAATTGCCTCTGGATGGGAACACCCATTCCCATTGATGAAGCGCTCATTCATCGAATTACAAATTTTCCCTATCAAGGATAAGACCCTATGACAGTATTTGGAGGAAAGGGTCAAGAGAAAAGCGATGTGGAGGATCTAAAGAAGAAATTTGGGGTAAACAGAAACACCCACGGGTTCGTAGTCAGTGAGATAAATGACCCTGCAGTATAATTTGGTACCCTGATCCTAGCTTGCAAGATGATGAGGGAGTGTCGTTCCAAGGAAGTTTCAGCATGATTTATTGAGTTGGCTTCGCAATGTGCGAAAGGGGTTCAATATAACTAGGTCAAATACCTTTTCCAAGATTTCTTAGAGAATGTTATGGAATCACAGTAATATGGAAAAAATTTCACGGTGCTTGGCTATTGTTTTTGGTTGCACTTATTAGATGGAAGCCACTGACGCAGTCTCAAGTTCTAGATATTGAACCATAATTCTGTTAAGTTTCATGCTACGCATCGCTATGGGAAATAAATATTCTAGCAAGGGTGACAGAGAACCTAATATTTTGGGTTCTCTTCAAAACAGAGTTGTATCAAGCGGTTCAGTATAAACTATGCTTGTCACTAACCTTGTACGATCAGTACAAGTATATCACAGACTTCAAGGCAATGTTCCACAACGTACACATTCGTGTAAATGAAGACATGGCAGGAGTCCAATATGATCTTCCATACCTAGTGATAGAAGAATACCTTGCACAGATAAAAACAGGATGACCCCCTATTTGGTTGACTGAGGTGACAGATGCTTGTGCGACCTCCTCTGCGCCACCCAAGCCACCTACATCTAATCCGCACACAAATAAATATCAGAGGAAGTATATGTAAGAACCAACCACAACGATAGAAATAGGTATCCCACGCATGGATACGACGGATGTTCCAAGTGATGCAGAGATGGAGGATCGTGAAGAAGAGAACAAAAATGATCCCTCTACAGGAACACATTGAGGCACCAAGAGAAGACTTCAGTCCCCACTTGGTCTGTGCCTAAAGAGAAAAGCATATAAGAAGACCTAGATTGAGCCATTGACCCTAAAAAATGGATATTTGGATGAAATTGGAAACACAATCAAGGTGGTAACTGAAGATATATGGAGCAACACGAAGTCACAATATAAATCGTTCCTTGAGGATTTGCAACAAGGAGTCAATCAGCAGAGAGTGCAAGTGAGTGAGATACAAGTGAGTATGGTTCAAGAGGGTGTAGGACAAGAAACCGCATTGACCGCTCAATGCCCCTACAATTTAGAGAGTATTTATTCAGGTTTTGGGCATTAGAACTCACCTGGATAATTGAGTGCTACACGCGACCATTCACGCAGGGCCCGAGGTCAAAATTGATTTGGCCATATTTCCTAGTGGAAAACTACATTATATCCACACCATGATTACAAATGAGCTATATTACAGGGAGTATAAGTTATTTTAGATCAATTTTGATGCATAGAAGTAGTTTGAGACATTACATAAGGAACAACAATTAGCCAAAGAAGCTAGGAACAACATGGAGAGCCAGCACGCATAAGTAGAGTTCCAGAACAGCTGATTGTGCTCCGAGATTCCTGGATTGATAGTACCTACCATTTCCGTGAAGAGTACAAAGTTGGAAATTATCGTAGCCCCAATTAAAGCCTCAAGGTCAAAGGTAGCCATTGTGTGCGCTAAGTTAGAGTAGAAGATCGCATATTTACAAAAAAAGTTGCACGCAAAGACGCCCACATAAATTAGAGCACAACACACCACTGTCATTCAGGAATCCACTGCAAGTATCACAATGCTTGTGGAAGAATGTTATACTATTTTCAAGAATGCCATGAGAATTTGTCCCTCTGTCTAGGATGGCCCCGTGGTTCAGCAATTAATGATAGTTTTACGTGCTAAAGAGCATCAATTCAACGACATTCAAGTTGCTGCATCTAACCTTGTACCAACTAAGAAATTAGCCAACCTATAGGAAGGACATGCAATTCAGAAATAGATCGATATGCTACACCGACGGGATTAGTTACTCAAAGCCATAATGTAGCGTTGGGCCAAGGAAGCACTATAGTTGTTGCAGACCTTTGAAAATTCATTGATGGGGCTCGAACAGACACAATGAAGCATCATTCTAGCAACAGAAGGAACCACTACAGAGAAGCTAGTTGGCGAAGCTCAAAGCATAGCAACACAAAGCACCGAGCTCATCTAGCCACTCAAGGAATTCATCTAGGCATTGCGGGCCACGATGTAGAAAGTTAGACCAGAGTGACTCGAGGACTAGTCACTAGATTCTGGTGGGAGCTTATTCGGTTAGGGTCCCTTAGTGTCAAGTTTTGGGTACAATTCTGGTTAAATTTTGTTAAAATGCGTTATGTGCAAAGAATTCAAGGAAATTTGGGGCGGTCAAAGTTCCTTTATCATTGTAATGGGTAAAAGAGAAAACATGGGGCTAAAACCATAGTTTGAGACCATTATATTTTTCATGTATTCGTCCTATAAATTTGTAGGCGTCGAGTCAAGTTAGATATCATGTCAATGAACTATCTTATGTCAATGTACTCTAATTTTGGAAATTCTATGTTATTCTGGGTTGGATAAGATCCTACTGGTTGTGTGCATAGAGACCTATTCTTGAGCTATGTGAAAGGACCTTGCTGGTGTGTCCGAAGGAGAATAATAATGTACTGATTTAATATCTATCAATAAAAATAACAGTTTTGATGAATTGTGATCTACTCGTGTTTTGTTTATATTTATGCATTAATGCATAAATTTACTTATATATCTGTTGTTGTTAATGAATGTGCATTTATCTAAAGTTACGCATATGATAATATATTCTTGTCTTCACCCAAGTATGGCAGGATTTGTTATGATCTCTCTTGAGTCCCAATTTTTCCTAATTTTTACACCTTTCCTAGACCTCACCTCTCTTCTTTTGAATTCTCCTTGACCGATAATATGCTTATTTTAGTTATATCTTATAGGTTTTTGACAAAATGGTGCTATATGCTTGAGGTATTAAAATTAACATAAAAAAGTGTCATTTTACCTTTATCTTAAGAATTCCTTAAGCTAGTTGTTTCCTTATTTAATTATCATGCCATATGATCTAGAAATGTTACGCAGATTTTCTTTGATTCAAAAAGCTTTGAAATTTCTTGAAGATAGCTTGTGTGGTAACATTTCCTCTAGATGCTTTGAAAATCCTGTAGATGCGGATTTCCTATAACTACCAAGATTTCCGACAACCACGCAGATTTCTTGCAAGAGAATTAGCGGTTAGCTATTTTCCACTCACTTCCAGATCAAACGAGAAAATGGGTTCTATGGGGGATTCATCATAGATGGAGGCTATCCTATTGGCCATTTCAAATCCACCTTCGAAACCATCGAGATCCATAGACTTCCTCTCATTGGCCACATGAGGAGAAACTTTAGCTATGCAACAAACTTTTTCTAATCCATGCTTTCAGTCATAGATTAGACTCAACAAAGCTAATTTTGACAATTTTTAGTTGTATTGATAGTTAATAGCTCATATTAGTAGTTTCCCTCATTCAAGCTAAATATGGGCTTTCAAACATGTATGAATTTGACTATGTTTCATATTGTAAGGGGTTGGGTTGGGTTTTCTCATAACACATATTAGATTATAATCGGCTATAATATTCTCATATTAATATAATATTTGATGTTATGTCCATTCTATTGAGAAAGAATTTTTAATCTTGAAGGGGTTGTGAGTGAGAGAGGGCCCCCTTTTCTCACAACTCCCTTAGTTACAGTGGGTGTGCCTTATTTATGTTATGTAGTAATAATTCATTTACACAACTAATGTACTCTTTTTGAGTTTTTAGCAGCAATAATATACTAATTGAATGATTAATTTTATGTGTTAATGTGTGGATTTCATTTAATCAAGTTTAATTTACATTGTCAAGTTGATTTCTTTCTTGTTGTAAGTTTGATCTCTTATCTTTTCTGATCACATCAACAATATTAAGAGTTTGATATCAGGGATGTTCAAATCCACTCCATTGCCTTTGCTTCCAAATGTTGATGCAGAAAAGAGGAATTAGTTTTATGTGTGATTGACTGGTTTGATTAGTAAGCACTAGAAGTATTAAGCTTGCATATATTTAGCACAACATCTCACAAGCTTGCCTACCATGGGTTGATAATTTATGATGAAAATTTGTAAGTCTATAATTTGAATCAACATTTTGGCATTGTTTCAAGGGCAGTGCTAAGGGATGATACTGAAAGTGTTTTTATGATTTTATTTGTTTGAGATTTTATAGGACTGGGGGAGTCGAAGTTGTAAGACATAGGGTAAGGCCTATGCACCTGCAGAGATCAAAATTGTATAAATTATACAAACAATATATATATCATGGATTCAATCTAATCTAACAAGGTACTAATGCTAGATACTAAATCACTTCTACAAATCAATTATGGAAATTAAACACAACCCCCAATCACATGAAGTAAAGAAGAATCAAATCAAATCACAACACAGATAATTTCTTGGGGAAATCTTGCCACTCAAAACCCCTCTATCTTCTATTTTATATTAACCATGGAATCATGAAACAATTACAATGCACTCTCCCCACAAGAGTCTCCTGCACTCTGCTAACTGTCTCACACTGTCCTGGACAAAATTGGCCAACACTTATCCAATTCTCAGCCTCTAAACAACCTGCCTTGCTTGCCCAATTATTGATGAATGCAATACCGATGCTTTAGGAATTTTGATCTTCCTAAACTAGGCAAGGATCATGGGCACTCCAATGGATGTCTCATTGCATGCAAGAAACCTACTAATCACACAACTGATAGTTAACCTCCCTTTCACCTTTGTCTCAACTGGGTCTCTACTGGAGCTGACATGCATCTAGCTATTAATAGTAAATCATCAGTTGCATGGAAAATCACTGATTTTGAATTAAATAATATTCAATTCACTTGATCTCTCACAAGTGAAACAAACAATTAAAACTAGTTCAACTGACTCTAATGCACCTAATTGAGTTAACTGATTACACATGCATTAAACTAATGCACCAACTGTAATTCAAACTCCATAACTAATAAAATTACTCTGCATGCCTCGCCAACCACCCTAAACTCAAAATACATGAGATAACTGAGTTTATGACAACCAATTAACTATTACAAGTGATTATGAGATAAGATTACAATTTATTGTCCATTTCAATAAAGGGAAAATTAAAATAGACATTGCAGAAAATTTAGCCCACACTAGTGTAGATGTTGCTTGGACCTATTGGTCCCACACTAGTGCAGCTACTAAAATTTCTTGTTGGATTTCAAAACTCCCTCTCAAAAAGAAGGGGATTATCTTCCACCTCAATACATCCTCTATTGTGTTTAAATTTTCTTGTGGTGAGCGCCTTGGTTAGAATATCTGCATCATGATCTTCTGTGGGAATGTACTGAAGTAAAATTATGTGCTTCTGAACACAATCTCTAATATGATCGTACCATATGTCTATGTCCTTCAACCTATCATGAAAAATAGGATTATTCGAGAGTTTAATGTGACTTTGGTTATCACAATGTATCAATATTGGATCCATCCGAGAACCAAACAAACCAACCAGGATCTTTCTCATCCAGATGGCCTCACATGCAGCTTAACTTGCTGCCATGTATTCTGCCTCCATTGAATTGAGTGCCACAGATCGTTTCTTCCTACTGTACTAAGAAACTGTTGTCGATCCTATGCTGAAGATCCCTCCTAATGTGTTATTTTTGTCTACTGGATTTCCTGCCCAATTTGCATCCGTGAAGCCTTGAATTTTAACTTCCTCTTTCCACTTGTACCATAATCCATAATCTGTAGTACCCCTAATATATCTCAATACATGCTTCCACACCTTCCAAAGGAGCTTGGTCGATTTACCCATAACTTGACACAGCTGGTTAACAGTGTAACAAATGTCTGGTCTGGTGTTGACTAAGTACATCGATGAACCTACTAGATTCCTATAGACTATAGTATCCACTAATTCTCCGGAAGTAGCATCCTCTTCTCTAAAATTTCATGGAAGAGGAGTGTCCAAGGGTTTACAACTCTCCATGTGAAACTTACCCAGTATCTATTTGGCATACTTCCCTTTAGAAACAAAAAATTTCACCATCCCGCTACCATATTTCCTAACCAAGGAAATATTGAAGGAGTCCGATGTCCTTCATTTTGAACTCCCTTGCAAGATCCTCCTTGCATGAGTGTATTAGCTTCTCATCACCTATAAAAATTAGATCATCAAAATATAGTACGATAATCAAGAGCTTACCATCAACCATGATATGGTATAGGTTTGCATCTGCTTCACTTTTGGTGAAGCCCAACTCAGTGAAATAGCTGTCAATCTGAGTGTACCAAGCACGAGGTGCTTGCTTCAACCCACACAACGCTCTCTTGAGTTGACAGACATGCGACTCACTATCAAATATCTAGAAACCTTATGGCTTCTTTATGTACAATTCTTCCTCAATAAATCCATTGAGAATGTAGTTTTCACATCCATATGATGAGTGCAAAGATAGACCTAATGAAAGAGTACGTTGCGACTGGTGTGAAAGTCTCATCATAGTCGACCCCCTTAACTTGTGAGAATCCCCAAGCCACAAATCTAGCCTTATAGTTCTCCACACTCCCATCAGCATCATTTTTTTACCTTTTATATCCATTTAGATCCAACAACTGATTTTCCAACCGGTTTTGGGACAGTATCCCATGCACTATTCTTGATGATGGAGTCATACTCCTCTTCCATTGCATCAACCCAAATTGGTTGCTGCACTGCTTCTTCAAAGGAAGTTGGTTATGTCACAATACACTTTCTCATAAGAGCCATGTATCCATTAAAATTGTCTCGAGACTATCTCTATTTGTGCAGTGAAGTAGGGGCTCCTACATTCTCTACTGCATCAAGTATCAATCTATCAACTTCCATGGTGCGCCTTCTACCATTTCTGGTGGACGACTCTACATGAGTGTTTTCTACCACTCCATGATCCTTTGCATGTCGTTGCTTCACATCTTAAGGTTCATTCTTTGGAACCAAGAGTTCCTCCTCTGCATTGAAATCCAACTCCCTATAAAGGAACAATCGCAGGGCTTTCTCCTCATCAAATTTTATATCTCGTCGCATAACAGTCACTCTGTTGTTTCGAAAATACACCTGATAGTTTTTGGGAATTTTAGTGTACCCCAAAAATATCCCAATCTCAGCTATTGGTTCCAACTTCTTCCTGGCATCTTTGGTCACATGCACATAAACAGATGAGCCAAAAATCTTAAAATGTGAAACATCAGGTTTCTTACCAGTAAAAGCCTCTTTTGGTGTACTCATGCCAAGTATATTATGAGCACAATGGTTCTGCACAAATACTGCTATGTGGCATGTCTATACCCACAGATGCAATGATAGGCCCCGATGATGCAAAATTTATCGTGCTGCACCCATAACTGTTTTGTTATTTCTTTCTATGACCCCATTCTACTGTGGGTTACGAGGCACAATCACTTCTCTTTGAATTCCTTCTTTTCTACAGAACTTCTTTATTTCATTGGAGATGTACTTACAACCATTCTAGCTCCTAAGAGCCTTCACATGCTTCCCCGTGTGTTTCTCCACTAGTTATTTGAACTCAAGAGACTTTGAGAACGCCTAATCTTTATTTTGTATCAAGTATATCCAGCAATTTTCTGAAAATTCATCAACAAATATCACATATTACTTATGATTTTCTGTCAAAGCAATAGAGAATGGTCCACATATGTCTGAGTGAGCTCTCTCAAGGATTTTCGAATCTCAGTTCTCCTTCTCATGAAAATTGGCATTTACATATTTCCCCAGAGTACATCCATTGCATGTGTGGGACTACGCAAGTGTACCCTTCGGAAGACTTGTAATAATATATTGCATGACCTTCAAGTCTCCATGGTGAAGATGGCCGAAATCCTGTGCCATAACTCACCCTCATCCTAGCTCACCACTTTTTCTGTCTTACCCATCAATGTTCTGTAGCCATCTACATCAAGTTTATAGAGATTCTTAGCTCGAATCCCAATATTCTTGGCTTTTCCTGTTGTTTTGTGTCACATGCAATATTTTATTTCACTTAAAACAAAATCATAGCTTCTATCCTCCAACATTGCAACTGAGACTAAATTTGTCTTAAGGCTTGGGACATGCATTACATATTTTAATTGAAAGGGTTTACCTGACAATGTTTATAAGGTAATGGTACCAATTCCAGTAGCACTGTACCACCAATCATCACCTATTTCAATATGCATATGGAGGTCCTTATCCTCCAAGATACTAAAAAGTTCTTTGTCTCCCGTCATGCGAAAGGATGCACCACTATGCAAGTACCACACCGATCCCATTGCACTTGACACCATGCATGCAATGAGTGAGAAATCAAGCTCAAATTGCGAGGCCAAAGCCTCACCAGATGCAGATCTTGAAGCCTCCTTGCTATTCTTCTTTTGTGGAAAATCAGTGGCATAATGCCCATGCTCGTGACAGTGAAAACAGTTCACTCTAGACATGTCACGCTTCTTGTCATCTTTACTGGAATCAGATTTGGAATGGAATTTATTTCCTTTCCCCTTCTTCACCTTGGTATCCAAAGAAAAATCCTCTTCATATTCATTCTTAGATGAAGATCCAGCTCTATTATTCCACGTGAATTCTTCTTGCACCAAATCCAACCAAATTCGTTCGCAATCAAGAAAATTTTCTCTTCCATTGACAGAGTCCTGATAACTATGCCGACTCTTGGGAAGTCCTAGAAGCGCTAGGCTCACCAAATCACCATCAGCGATAGTAATTCCGACACTCCTAAGCTCATCCCGACATTGGACAAACTTTTTTAGATATTTCGGCATGGTTTCACCTTTCTCCATTTTGATCTTCCTGAGTTTATCCTTGAATGAAAATTTTCTATGATCACTTCTGTTCTGAAATAGATCTATCATAGCTTTCCACATTGCACAGGGTGAGGCTTTTCCATGGAGACTTGAGACAATGTGGCCTCTTTCTCCCTCCAGTAAGATCCTCCTTGCATTTGCAACTTTCTTTTGCCATGCAACAAGATTTGTAGCATCTGTCACAACATATTTGGGAACATCATTGTCAATAAATATTTTCAACCCATTTCCCTCCAGTACTACCTCCATCCTGTCTTTCCAATAAATACAGTTAGAGCTACCCTCGAGTGCATACTCTAATCTCAAGCCATTGAAATCCATTTCAATGCTGAATCACTTGTAGCACCAAGAAAGTCTTCTAAAAATTTGAATTCTATTCAATCACAAACTCATCTTGTCCTCCACTATATTGATTTCTTGTGGCCTAATACCATGTATAAATTATACAAACAATATGTATATCATGGATTCAATCCAATCTAACAATGTAGTAAAGCTAGATATTGAATCGCTTCTACAAATCAATTGTGGAAATTAAACACAATCGGCAATTACTTGAATCAAAGAAGAATCAAATAAAACCACAACACAGGTAATTTCTTGGGGAAATATTGCTGCTCAAAACCCCTCTACCTTATATTGTATATTAACCATGGAATCTTGAAACATTTACAATGCACTCTTCTCACAAGAGTCTCTTGCACTCTCCTAACTGTCTCACACTATCCTGGACAAAATTGGTCAACACTTAGCCAATTCTTAGTCTTTAAATAGCCTGCCTTGCTTGCACAATTCCTGATGAATGAAGTCCCTATTCTATGGAATTGTTTCCTTCCTAAAATGCGCAAGGATAATGGGCACTCCAATGGATGTTTGGTTTCATGTAAGAAACCTACTAATCTCACAACTGATAGTTAACCTCCCTTTCACCTTTGTCTCAACTAGGTCTCCACTGGAACTGACATGCATGTAGATATTAATTGTAAATCATCAGTTGCATGGCATATTGTTGATTTTGATTTAAATAATATTTAATTCACTTGATCTCTCACTAGTGCAACAAATAATTACAACTAATTCAATTGTCTCTAACTCACCTAACTGAGTTAATTGACTACACATGCATTAAACTAATGCACCAACTACAAATTGAAATCCATAACTAATATAATTACTATGCATGCCTCACCAACCACCCTCAACTCGAAATACATGAGCTATATGATTTTATCACACTCAGTTAACTATTACAAGTCATTATGAGATAATATTACATTTTATTGTCCATTTTAATTAAGGGAAAATTAAAATATACACTGCACCAAATTTAGCCCACACTATTGTAGGTGCTACTTGGACCTATTGCTCCCACACTAGTGTAGGTGTTATAACTTCTTGTTGGACTTCAACAATAATTTTTCCAAAGCCATGTCCTTCTTGTTTTGTAAGTATATTTTTTGATTTTTTTTGTATAATAGATGAATAGGGTCCAATATTTTCAATTTTGTTTCATGGTGGTGTGAGCACCCCTTCCTTCACTAATACACTGGCTAGAACAAGGAAGTATGCAAGAAACAAGGAAACAAAAGAAGGATAATATGAACAGGAGTTACGCAGTCCTGAAGAGAACTTGGTTGTTGATTCTAAACAAATCAATACTTCTACACCAGAATCTTCTATTGGGAAATCCTCTGTTGCTGACCATTTAGAACCTGCCTCATAAGGAATTCAACATCATTTCTTAGTGGTCAACCTAAAAAGGAATTCCTTATCAATCCTATTCAAGAACCAGAGTTATAAACCATTAATTTTGAAGAATATATATTTACACAGTTCCTACTCTCTCTTGGTCCGATATGGCTCATGAATAGGGTACTGGTAACACAGATGGGAACTACACTGAGAAAGAAGAGGAACTGGTCAAATTTGAATTCCCTATGAGGGATAATGGTGGAGCTAATCAGATGAAAAACATTCCTTCCTCAGCCTTGACTAATTTTCACGGTTCCTCTAGTGAAGATCCTGATGCCTTCTTATTTGGATACGATGTGTTATGTATAAGCTATGAATATTCCTCCAATGCTAAAAAGATGAAATTGTTTCATTCTACACTAAAATATGAAGATATTAGCTAGTTTATGGGTTTGGGTCCAAACTCCATTTCAACTTGGCATGAAAGGAAGAAGGTATTCTTGAAGAAATAACAAGATTATTGTAAAACTAGAGACCTTAGAGAAGAGATTTTTTGCATGAATCAGAAGGAAGGGGATATTTTGAAGGACTTGGTGGAAATATTTCATTATAATCTACAAATATCCAGGATGAATCCACCGAGAAAGGAAACCAGAAGGACAATATTTCTCAAGGAAATCAGAGCATAATTCTAGAGATTTTAAAATTAATGGGAGTAGGTGATGTATCAAAGCTGAGCTATGATGATGTCTGTGAGTTGTGTAGAAGATATTCAAGAGGTAATTCCAAGGTCGGAGGTGGGTCAAGAGAGACTTCTTCCAAGAGTGTCAAATCAGTTTCTAGAACTGTAGTAACTAGAGCTGAAATGGGTAATTTATTTTAAAATTTAAAGAATGACATCCATAGCACTTTATCTTCACAATTGGATGTTTTATAGGCTAATAAGAAGTAGGAGGAATTGGATAAACCCATGGTTGTGTTTTTCTCCAAATGTAGGAAGAAAAATTCTCTAATGGAATGTCGTGGTGACATCATAGAGGTGTGCCGAATTTGTGAAGATGAGCATTCCACGGATCAATGTTCTTATATTCCTTAAATTAAAGCAACATATATAGCACATCAGGGAGCTGTCAATGAACTTTCTGAAATAGCACCTCAAAGACTATGGTAGCCATGTCCTACAGGTATGTCAGAGTTATATTTTCAATTTCTTTATGCTCAGAATCAGATGTGGAATATTCCAATCCCCTGGTAGCCCTGGCCTCCTCAACAACCATGGAAGGGAAAATTTTCTGACCCTACAACACAGAATTTTCCAACTCAAAAATGTTTCCCTCCGCAGGCCACACAAGAAAAAATGGTACAGCCACAACAACAAATTCAGTTGCCTTCCCCACCAAACCAACCTCATCCTGCACAACTCCCTGTTCACCCAGTATCAAACCCAAACAAGAAAACCATCTAATCTATTCACAATATTGGATTGGTCAGTTATCCCAGTTCTCCTACATACTATATTGCACCGTAGCTGCTGCATGAATTTTTTTCTCTTGTGTTATAGAAATTTCATGTGTCGCTGCAGGAAATTAAACTTAGATCGGGAAAAGTGGTGACTCAACCCAAAATAATTGAAGAGACTGTAGATTAATATACTATGGAAATTATTGAAGTTGAAAGCACACCTAAACTAGCAGAACAACCTACTTTAAGGCCGTAAGAACCTTCCTAATACCATACTGTCTAGCCTCCTTTTCCAGAGAGGTTGGAAATGAAATTAAAACGGCCCAAGTTTGATCTTGTGTCTGAACTAAGAAATGTGTGCATTAAGATCTCGTTACTGCAATAAATTAAGGATATCCATATTTATGCCAAAATAGCGAGGGAGCTATGTGCCAAGAAAGTAGGAAGCAAAAGGAGAGAACCCTCGACAATTCAAGTAGGTGGAAATATTACAAGTTTAATGTTCACCAGATTTGTTATTGAAAAATATGCAGATCCTAGAATCCATGTGGTTACAACCTTTATCAATTTGTATCTCATAAATAAAACTTTAAATGATTTAGGTGTAGTCATTAATGTGATGACTATGGGGAATTATCTCATATAGGATCCTTTGGCTTATTACCTACTCCTACCATGTTAGAATTAGCAGATAGTTCTAAGGTAAATACAGAGGGGGTATTAGAAGACATTGTAAACTGATTAGATTATTGGGAGTACCCTGCGAAAATTTATGTTATTCATCCTAAAACAAACTTGGGAGGGAATAATTTGATCTTGTTGAGGCCATGGTTAGCCACGATAGATGCTTACATAGGGTGTAGGTCTACAAACATGACCATCACTCATGGAGCTGAAACAAAGCACATTAAATTGTATCTCCACTGCTAAACCCCTCTTCAAATCAGAAAATAAACATTAGGTTGAAGAAGAGGAGCATAATGCAGAATTTACCCAACCAATTTTAACAATATCCCAAGCCATGAGCCTTAAGGAAAATTTAGAAGAAAATATGATAAATTGTTGTATTTCTAATCCTAATTTTCCGTGACATTTAGAAGGGCAGCCTAGTCATAATCTATATATAATTACTAATCTGTAGGATTTTATGAGCATAGTAAGGAAGATGAGAATTTCCTGCATATTCCATGACTAAATGGGGGGGGTAAGGTAGTTGGAATTTTTCCTGAAAAATATTTAAACATTAATTCTGCCTTAACTCCTGAACAAGAAAAACAATTAATTCAAACATTGAAGAAATTTCCAGATACATTTGCATGGGTATATATATACATGAGGGGCATTCACCTAGATACATGAATTCATCATATTTATATAGAATAAAATGCTAGGTCCATGAGACAACCACACAGAAAAATGAACCCTGCCTTAAGTGAAATTGTAAAAGATGAATTGCAAAAATTGTTAAATGTAGGGTTCATCTATCCTATCTCAGATAGCCAGTGGGTATCTCCACTAGTTATTGTCCCCAAAAAGAATGGTAAATGGCGAGTGTGAGTAGATTATAGGGAACTAAAAAAGGCTACATTAAAATACCATTTCCCTTTGCCTTTTATATACCAAGTGCTAGACACTTTAGAAGGGAAAAAATATTTTTCCTTCCTACATGGGTTTAGTGGATAAAATCAAATTAGGATAGCTCAAGAGGACCAGGAGAAGACAACATTCATGTGTCCATGGGGTACTTATGCATAAAAGGTATTACCATTTCGTCTATGACACACACCAACAACATTCCAATGGGCGGTCCTTCGTATTTTCTCTGACCTTTTTCATGATTGTGTGGAAGCTTATATGGATGATTTTACAATAATGGATGATACTTTTGAAGAGGCATTACATAATATTGAGAAATTTTTGCAGAGATGTAGAGAAGCTAATTTGTCATTAAGTAATGAAATTTTTTTTATGATCATGACTGAAGGTATTGTTTTGGGTCATCATGTTTCTACTGCAGGAATTAAATTTGATCGAGAAAAAATCAAAGTTATTGTAAAGCTGACCCCACCAACTAGTCAAAAGGGAGTTCAAATTTTTCTTTCAAATGCAGGCTACAATAGAATTTTTGTTGAAATTTTTAAAAATCTATCCTCTCCATTATTCAAATTATTGACTAAGGAATATGAATTTCATTGGAATGATGAGTGTTATGTTGCATTTGATACACTCAAGGAAAATCTTTCTTCAGAACCTGTCTTAAGAGGCCCATATTGGAAATTCCCTTTTCACATTTCCACTAATGCCTCTGATTCAGCCATAGGAGTAGTATTGGGTCAAAAGGAGGATCATGTAACCAATGTCATTTAATTTGTTAGTAAAAATTTAACTCCCACGGAACTGAATTACACAGTAACTGAAAAGGAATTCTTTGCTGTGATTTATGCTATTAACAATTTTAGACATTCCATCACAGGATATGAATTTTTTATACACATTGGTGATTCTTCCATTCGATATCTCAAGAAAAAACCAGTCACAAATGGTAGGGTCACTATGTGGCTTTTGTTTTTCTAGGAATTAGACATCACGGTATTGGAGAGTACAAGAAAAGAAAATCAGGTATCTGATTTCTTATCTAGGCTCAAACATACAGGTGAGGATGTTCCTGTTAATGATAAATTTCCCGATGAAACTTTGTTTTTTATTTCTTTCAAAACACCTTGGTTTGTAGATATGGAAAAATAACATGCTACAGGAAAGCTTCCACCCTAATTTTCATCTAATTAAGAGAATATGATTATTAGGAAAAGTGCATATTACTCCTAGGTTAGGGGAGAGCTATTTTTCGCTCAACCTAATTTGATTATTCATAGGTGTGTGAGGGAGGATGAGATCTATCACATCTTGAGGACCTGTCAAGATGAAACTTGTGGAGGAAACTTTGTAGACAAGCGGACAACCTATAAGGTCCTCCAATCAGGTTACTGTTGCTGAAGTATTTTTAAAACTCCAAAGGAGTATGTTCAGAAGCGTGATAGCTGCTAGGGAATGGGGTGGCATGTACAATCAAACGAGATGCCTTTGTTTCCATAGGTTCTCTTAGAACCCTTTGAGAGGTGGCCTCTTGATTTTGTAGGTCCCATAAATTCTATTTCAAAAGGTAAGAAGTATGTTTTGGTTTGTACTTATTATGTTACAATGTAGGTGGAGAAAAGAGCACTACCTAGAGAAACGGAGAAAGAAGTGGTATATTTTATTTTCTATGATATTTTTGTAAGATTTGGGGTACCTTTGGAGATAGTTACTGATGAAGGTACTTAGTTTGTGTCAAATATTATGCATGGAATTATGTAAAAATATCATATTACTCATCGAAAGTCCACCCCTTACCATACATAGGCCAATGGGCAGGTTGAATAAAAAAATAAGGTATTAGAGACAATCCTTACCAAGACAATGAAATTACATAAGAAGGATTGGTCTGATCGGCTTCCTGAGGCATTGTGGGCTAAGATGATCACATGGATAAATACCACTGGCTTATCTCAGTATGAATTGGTGTATGGAAATAAAATTTTACTTCCCATTGAATTTCATATTAGAAATTTCAAGATGGCAACAGATTTGGGTATAGACTTTGATGAAGTTGAACAACAGAGAATCTTGCAACTCAATGAGTTGGATGATATTAGGCAGGATGCTTTTCAACATAATGACTTGATCTAACAACAATGGGCTAAATGTCATGACAGATACATTAAAAGTAAGCAATTCAAAAAGGGAGATTGGACATTGTTGTATGATTCAAAATTGAAAAGCTTTAAAGGGAAATTCAACACACATTGGCTAGGTCCTTATGAAATTGAGAAATTTTTTGATAATGGATATGTTTGGGTTAAAAATATTGATGATGGGAATGTTACCATCTTGGTGAATGGGACCATACTCAAGATATATAAAAAAACCCAATCTAAGGATGAATTTGTCGAAGAAATTATGAATAAGAAAGAGCTGAAGATGGTGAGAGAAGGAGCCATTCCTTCCACTACCTCTTTCTGATTTTCATGCTGATACAATAAGATCACTTTGTTCCTCCTCATCCTTAGTAAACCATGAGAGGAATGTCCATTAGGTAGAGGTTTATTCCTTTTTCTGGGCCCAATGGACTAGTTATTATGACTAGGCTCGTTAAAAACATAGGCCAGTAGATCCTTTGGGATCCTCTCAATAAATTATGTTTTTTAGTTAATATGTGGATTAATCATGTTGTACTAATGTGTGATTCGTTAAGGACCTCCATCCAACAATATTGTCACAGCGACATGAGAAAATTGTTTGGGTGCAAGATTAGAGCCTTATGGTGCCTTGAATATTGTATGCCATAATGATAGGATACCTCGCCAACAATAATGGGGAATAATTATGGCTCCTTGAATACTGGTTCATACAGGGGTTTCGACAACAGCTCATGAATTCAAACCTAATAGGATGCATCAGGGTACCTTGGTCCTCACTCTCATTAATGGTGATGGGGCTCACATTGGTTAACAGTTCACCTCAATAGTTGGTAATACAATTAGATCATTTCAAATTCGACATCATCACCTTCATTCATGTTCAATGAACTATACATAAATAGGGGACAAATGAATTTTTCTGTAGAAGAATTTGCTATAGAATTTTCAACAATCAAGGGTGTATTTCCTGCAGCACCGACTTGGTTTCATGAAGAACAAAAGTCATAGAAAGAACATTAGTTTAAAATATTTGATAAAGTACTAATATTTTTATTAATGGTCAAGGTCATAAATTGTGTGATTATACATCTGATGTAATTTTTTGAGTGGGTTACCATTTCAAGAAACAATCGAACATCATCCAAGGACTAGACCGTTGGAAGGTAAGCTTGGTAAGTTACAACCAGGTAAGAGATAATGATGCTTTAATTTTTAAATTTTTTTATGATTTAAGCTATGATAACCCTTGCAGAAAAACACAGTCGTAAGTCATTGCATCATAAATTGAGCTCCATGCTCGATCATCATGACTCTGACATGCCCAGTAGTTGTACTGCCGATATCCATTCCACAGGTTGGATCATGATGATAATCATGATCACGATGTAATTTTTGAAATCTCTGTGCTCTCCAATATTTCCAATTTAATTCTCCCTTGTTGAGTGATCCATTTCAAGTCTTGGCACCCCGTTTCTGTGAGCCACATTCATTTTGTCTCTCCCATCCTTCACTATGTCGAAACTGTGTGCCCCTTTTTGATTCAAGCCACCAGGCCTGCGTTGTTGGAAGCCGACCCTCGCAGTAAAGCAAGACTGGAGAAATCAGAGTAGTTACCCTTGTTTCAAAAATTCATCAACCATAATTCAGAGGTCACGAAATATTTCACCCTGAATTTGAATGATGAAAAAGTACAAGTCGAGAATGTCCAGTTCAGATTAATAGAGGATCTGGTAGCTCGGGCATGCAGAATTCCATAGGAGAGGGAACGTTGGTTTAAGAACCAACATTTCAATAAGGGAATTTGTGCATCCTTTACTCGGAAAGAGGATTCAAATCCTAACCGAAGCAAATATATTCCATATGAATTTATGAGAAGTAAGTATCGACACATGTTATTTTTCCTGCAACAGTTTATAACATGCGAATGTCTCTTCAGGCTCGCGTTTTTATTTCACATTCAACTTCTCGGATATTTTCAAGACAAGCCTTTGAATTCACCATATTATTTGAAGAAGTCCCTTATGAAAATTTCTGCGGACACTAAGGAAAGGGAAACCCACCTAGAGGAAAACCTCTATCACCATGGGTTGGTAAAAATCATCCTAATGGAGGTTCTACAGAAGAAGAAGAAGATGCGTGAGGGTTTTCTGGCCGAGAATTATTTCGTGGAGGATGAAGACTCTGACCCTTCAGAGACCAAGGAAGAAAATATAGGAGAAAAACCATGTAAGAAGCCACAACCCCATGGGGCACAGACAGAGGAAGACGAAAACGATGAAAAAGTGGTGCTGACTAGGTAGAATATAGGTAAAAAGCACAAGTTGAATGGCACCTCCACCCTCGCTAAGAGATTCATGAGGAGATAGGCTTCCAATATGGCTTTAAAGGACACTAACGAAAAGGGGGTACTGCCTAAGAAATATGATAAAAAGAAAGAAAAAACCCATGACCCACCTATAGGAAAGGAGAAGGTGGAGCCAACTCAATTCATTGATGGAGAAATAATGTCCTTCTAGGATTCTACATTGTAGGAATGTGGGAATGAAATAGCAGAAGAACAAAAAGTGCCCCAATCTTCCCAAGGACATCATGAGGGGGAAGTAGCTCCCCAGAAAAAGTGGTCTCTACAATAATTAGAGGATATTATCACTGAGCTCACTGTTTCAGAATGGGCTTTAAGGAAGGATAATGAAACCTTGAAATAAAACAACCTATGCATGCAGAAATACCATGACGAATGGCATCAGAAGGTTACCCAAATCATGAAAAAGAAGCAGGCTCATATGGACAATCTAAAGAAGAAAAATGAGATTTGTAGGGGTTAGGTTCAGGAAGACTCTAGTAGGGCCCAATTTGATCATTTAGCTGCAATAGCTGCAGCCTAGGGCAAGGATAGATTTCCTATTTTGGAGGGTGCAACATTTTTTCTTTCATAAGGGGCATGCAACAAGCTAGGTGTGGGGGAGATGTTGAGTCCCAATTTTGCCTAATTTTGAAACCTTTCCTAGACCTTACCTCTCTTATTTTGAATACTTCTTATCCATTAATATGCTTATTTCAGTTATGTCATCTGTTTTTTTGGCCAAAAGGGTTCTATATCCTTGAGATATGCAAATTAACATAAAAAAGTGTCATTTTACCTTTATCTTAAGCATTCCTTAAGCTATTTGTTTCCTTATAGAATTATCATGCCATCAGATCTAGAAATCTTAAGCAGATTTGATTTGATTTAAAACAACTCTAAAATTCCCAGAAGACAGATTGTGTGGTCACATTTCCTGTATACGCTCCGAAATTCCTGTAGATATGGATTTCCTGCAACTACCCAAATTTCCTGCAAATGCCCAGATTTCCTGCAACAGAATTAGCGGTTAGCTATGTTCCACTCACTTGCAGATAAAACAATAATATGGGTTTTGTGGGTATTTCTTCATACATGGAGGTTGTCCTATTGGCCATTTCAAATCCACCTTCATAACCACCTAGATCCGCAGACCTTCTCTCGTTGGCCACATGAGGAGAAACTTCATCCATGTAACAAAATTTTTCTAATCCATGCTTTCAGTCATGGATTAGACTCAATAAACATAATTTTGATATTTTGTACCTATATTGATAGTTAATAGCTCATATTACTAGTTTTCTTTATTCGAGCCAAATATGGACTTTCAAACTTGTATAAATTCGATTATGTTTCATATTGTAAGGGGTTGGGTTGGTTTTGCTGATAGCACATATTAGATTGTACTCAGCTATAATATTCTCAGATTAATATAATATTTGATGTTATGTCCATTTTATTCAGCAAGCCTCTTTAATCTTAAAGGGGTTGTGAGTGAGGGAGGGCCCCCTTTGCTCACAACTCCCATGTGTGTGCATTCTAATTTCTGTTATGCAGTAATAATTCATTTACATGCCTAATGTACTATCTCTAAATTTTCAACAACAACTCTCAATTGATTGAATGATTAAGTTTTTCTGTTAATGTGTGGATTTCATTTAATCAAGTTTCATTTACATTGTCAAGTTGATTTCTTTCTTGTTGTAATTTTGATCCCTTATCTTTTCTGATCACATTAGAAATACTAAGATATGTAGAGGGATGTTCAGATCCACTCCATAGCATTTACTGCCAAATTATGGTGCAAAAAAGAGGCATTAGTTTTATGTGTGATTGACTAGTTTGATTAGTAAGCACTGGAAGTATTAAGCCTCCATATATTTTTCACAACGTCTCACAAGCTTACCTGCCCTGGGTTGATAATTTATGCTGACAAATTATAAGTCTATAATTTGACTTAACAATATCTGTTAAAGGATAGATATCTATAGTTGGGAAAGGGTTATTCCTATTTCTATTAAGTAGATATGAAAAACAATAATTGTTTGTTTTGTGTAAGACTGTATTAAAGTTAAGGGTTTCTTGTTTTTTATCTCAATTGGGTTAAGGTAGTCATTACACAGGGTAGTAACCATTAGATCTGTTAAGAAGGGATAATATCCACATCATGCGCTCCCTCAGAGTGCTAAAACTTGGTTCCAACACTCCCCCATACTACTTCGCGTGAGACTTTGGTCTGCGCAAGAAAATCACTGCCGAAAAGGGCTAGTAGTTGGAGGGTTTTGTTGGTTGCGCAAAACACTCTGAACCTGCGTCGGGACTTCTCACGCCAATAATCCTACATTAAAAAACCTTAATAATATATCTAGAATAAATGTGGCATGATTTCTAAGAAAATGTCTTCTTACCAACACTTAAAATATCATGTATAGAAGATATAGGTAATAAGGACAATGTGTTAATTGTAGGGACTCTCGTGAGGAACATTGTTTCATTTATGTGAACATAAAAAAAATTGGAGTGATTTTCTCCATGGATGGATGTGAGATCCCATATACAACAATACCAATCAATTCACTTAATTTCTCATCTATATTGCATATATGTTAGGTTTATCCTTTGAGAATAAGGTAAATTTGATGCTAGGATTTGCTTTGTAACACCACCCCTCCTTTGTATTAATATCATGGAATAATTGTGCACACATCAAAAAATTCTTATTGGTAGTGATGTCCTTGAAAAAGGATACATAAGGCCTAATGGGTATATAAAAATGTCAACTTTATCCCTAGTATATGAAAGAACATCAAAGTTTCAGTAGAATAAAATGCATATTTTCCCTTATTATTGATATGATTCCAATCCCTTCCCTTAAGTTTTTGTTATGACTCATAACATTTATTGCATATATAAAAATGGTTACACTATGTACATGTAAAACATTTTCATGCATATTTAAAAATTGTTACACTATGTACACGTGAAACATTTTCCAAAAAATGGAGGAACATGTGTATTGAAAACTATCGATAATAAAGTATTATTTTATTATATATATTGATTCCTAAGTTTTTGTATTAATAAATCATCTTTTGAGGAAATCCTTGCGATCTCATTTTCTAATGTTATTTTCGTTGAAGTCTTCAATGCGTAGGGTGAAAATAAATAATATAATGTTCTTCTTGTGATGAAAAGGAAATGTAGTGTGAAATTCCAACAATAACACCAAAATTTGGAAGAAACCCCACGAGATAAGCATCACGGTCAAATTTTAATTCTGGGTTCAACTACAAAAATATGAAATGGATCTAATCTTAGAGAATGATACCAAGGTTAGACTCCATAATTACCATACTCCAACCAATAAACCTCCCCTTCTTTTAGGGCAACTTTTTCATGATGGTTTATAGATAAAATGAGCCTTTTAGATACAAAGTAAACATGTTATAGGATTGGTTCCTCAATTGTGAAATATACGATTCCTCAATTGTAAACTATACCACAAATTTTAGAGGTTTTATTACCAAATGGATTTATTTGATATTAATATATGTAAATAGAAATCACATATGTTACTATTGCAGACAAATTCAAGATCAAAAACATATGTAGAGGATGTTCTTTCTGAAGTTGTACATATTAATATGTTACTTACTCACGATATAAATGTTAATTCATAAATGAGGTTTCTATATATAGGATAAATTTGTGTTATAATTGTTCACCTCTTCTAAAAGGAAGAATATATATATATGATAAAGCTATACAAATAGGTTGACTTTTTATCAAGATGACCTTAAGCCCTTAACCCACATAAACGAATTGAATAACTCATACCTTTGCATGTGTTTTTATTCCCTATAGTATGAGAACATAATATTATGTAGAAATGGCTTCTACAATAGCTTATTTTAATGCAGATTCTACAATAGATTCTTTTGATGTAGATTCTTGAGTAATAGCATATTCCCTTTTTGTTTAGATTTCACAAGAAGGAAAACTGGTTTTCTAACCACGTCTATTAAATTTCATCTCTAAAATAAGTTTTCACAAATTATATTATTTTTCTTGGTGATATTAACTAGGACTTATATTTTGATATTACCAAAGTTGGTTGTGCATGAAACAATGTTTTCTTTACCGTATTTTTGTTATCTTTCTTCTTCTCTCTCTCTCTCAAAATTTTTAATTAGAAAATAGATGTCTTTCATATCCATGTCAAGTAATTTTTTTTTCAATTGCTGGTACTTATAGAGTACCAAAGGGCCCATTGTTGGTACTTATAGAGTACCAAAGGGCCCATTTTCATTATTATATATTTACTAAGGTGTTGGAACTAAAATAATATGATGTCATTGTTCATACTGAATAATGAAGTTTTTTCAATTGTGAAAGTGTTGTGACGGTATGGGAACAACAAGTGATCGTGTTTTCATGAAAGGTAAAAGTTAAGGTGTCCTCCCTATAAAAATAAATAATGTTTCCATACTTGGATAAATAGAAAATAGTAAGGGAGCATGATATAAAATAAAGAAAAGAGGATTAAGTGATCTCCTAGATACTGATTAATAACATTCGATTAGCCAAATAGAACACAAATTTTCCATGGGACATTGAGAAGAACCCTCTATAGAAAATTATACACTTCATGCAAATTTTATGAATTTCTCTTATATATATATATATATATATATATATATATATATATATATATATATATATATAGAGATATATATAAGAGAAATTCATAAAATTTGCATGAAGTGTATAATTTTCTATAGAGGGTTCTTCTCAATGTCCCATGGCAAAGAGAAAACATATTCAATAATTTTCCTATGAATACATTTGCAAAATTTCATCCTTGTTATAACATACCTTAATTCAAAATTTGAGGGAAGACTACTTCTGTAATTGCTAGACTTGGTACAAGTTCATTTGGGGAAATAGTCTCTTTCTCTTGGATAATGTTTTCAATTGATTTCTTTATTTTTGGTTCTTTTATCACAATAATAGAGCTTTTCGAGGCTCATTCTTTTGTGCCATCCTTAGGGATGGTAGGTGTTGGTCCTTCAATAAGGACAATAGGGATTATTGGTATTGGTTCTTATCTATTAGGACAAATATTATCCTTGGAAATTTCTTATTTCTATGTCCTCTATGGAAAATACATATCTACAAATTACTACTAAGAATAGAGACATACTACAATTTTTTTAACACACTATTAAATCTTGGATATGAGGGGAGTGTCTTAGAGAGGATTAGTAGCATGGATGTAGCAAGAAAAAAATGATAGATTAGTTGCAACATGCTCTAAGAAATATTCATTTAGCTAATATTAAAACCACAAAGGTAACTTGGCATTAGAAGTTACCCAAGTGATTTTATTAGGTGCCTGAGTAGTGGTTGGAGCATAAAGTTATGGAACTTTCATAAACGAGTGAGATAAATATACGATGTGGTAGTAGTGTAAAATAATGGCTTTCAATGTCAATCACATAAGCAAAAGGAGCTCTAGAAACGTTAATAGGAAATTAACCCTAAGAAGGGAAGAAGTAACTTCATATTTGTACTATGGTATTCTGAAGTATTATGAAAATAATTCGGTCTTATTGAGAGGTCTTCTATAGAAATGGAATTGTAAATTTCATAGCTGGACATGAATTCAATAACATTGGTCCTTCATTTTATCTTAAAATCAATTATTCAATTTTATTGTTTTCTGTCCATTTAATTTTTCTTTATGTTGGTTTCTAATGACAACTTCGAGTAACTTTAAATGAACTTGATCTATGAATAATGATCACTCAAGGGGTCACCATGATATAAATCCTTATTTAATTTTTAACATATTGATTACATGCCCCTTTTCATCAATATCCAGTCTCCAAAATCAATCATTCATGGATTTACCTCAATTAGTTTTGAAGGACCTACAAAAAAATACCACTTGTTTGTAGAAAAATGTGAGGTTATAGAGAAAGATATGTGTTTACACAATTTTTCAATAAATATAAAAATTATTTACTAGAAATGCATATTAAATAGACAAAAAGTTGTTTGGTCCCTATATTTCTAGTTTAGTCCCTTATTGTTATTATTATAGCCCCCATATTGTTATTGTTGTACCACTATAACCCCATATTGTTATTATTGTGCCCTTACATTATTATTGTTAGGTCGGCTAGGATTATATTGTGGCCCCATGGACTCCTATATGTAGAAGGAGGTTTTGGTCATTTGTAGCATCCAAGAATTGTTCATTTATGTAATGTATTGGAGGCTTCCCCCTCGAAGTGGCTGATTTCTAAGGTGTTGATCTCTCTTTTCTTCTATTTTTGGGGTTGGTTTCACAACATTTGGTATCAGAGCTTTGGATTCTAGGGTTTGGCTGCTCCAAACAAGTCATCGTGACATTTTCACTATAAATTTTTTTCTATGAAGGTTCAAAAGCTGAACGTTTTAGAGCGCAAAGCCAAAGTCCTAAGGAACATGGTTGCAAAATTTCAGAGCTTGGTTCACAACATTTTTAGGGATATGATCTGTGGATGTTAGGGATTTTTGCAGGCTCCTGAATTTAACCTCAATGGATCATCATGGAATTTTCGCTATAACCTTTTTTCTACGAGGGTTTAGAAGCTTAAATTTTCCGAGAGTGAAGCCGAAATCCCCAGGAACATCGTGGAATAATTTCAGAGTTTTATGCACATTATTTTGGGAGGTAGGATTTGTGGAAGTTAGGTATTTTTCAAGCTCCCAAATTTCATCTCAAAGAGGTGACCATGGGAAAATCTTCACAACTCTCTCTCTCTGAGCATTGGATTGGAATTCTGTCAAGAGTGGCTACAATTACACGGACTTCAGTTTCCTTCCTATCAATTTCAGAGCCAAAGGAGGAAAAAATGACACGTGGCAAGTCATACAAGTTCGCTCTACTGAACCAGTCCATAATTAGGTCATTGTGGGAGATCTGACATAAATTTGTCTTGAAGAATCTAAATTAGGTCAGATGTGGCATTCGAAAGAAGATTCAGAGGGATACCTCAAGGTCGAATTTCAGATATTAAAGATCTGAAATCAAAGAGATAATTCATTTTCAATATCGATCTCCTCAAAAGCAATAAAAAGGTGTGTATTTTTTTTCCGAATTGCATAAGTCTTGTGTAAAAAATTATTTTGAAGTGATTCCAAGGGCCTATTGAGCATATATTTTAGTATTGTGTTCTAAAATTCCTCTTAAAAATAATTCAACACCCATTGAACCCTCAAAATAATACAATATGACTCATGAAGATGAAGAATTGTGACATGATCTTTCAAAATTACAAGAGAAAGTGCACCAAATTTCGCTCTCGCAAAGAGCAACAAAAAATGAAATGGAAGTTTTGAAAAAAGGCGTGGAAGCGAAGATGGATGGGTTAAGGAAATGAATTGAAGATAAGATGGAGGAAATGGAAGAAAAAATGAAAAACAACATCGAAAACATGAAGAATGATCTAAAAGCAGACATGGAAGGTTTGACAAAGCTGATACAAGAAATGACTCCTAATGGCGAAAAGATAGTAGAAAAAACTAATAATGAGAACAAAATAGATGTTAATCATGATTTCATAAACTCTAATGTTGGAAGGAAGAACCACCATATTCCAAAGATGGATATGAGTAAGTTTGATGGCAAGGATCCCGGAACATGAATACTACAGATGGAGCAATATTTTGATCTCAGTAATGTGAAAAACACACAAAAGGTATGCATTGCAACTTTAAATTTAGAACACAATACATTTCTATGGTATCAATGGATTTGCTCCCGTAGAAAAATTTTCACTTTGTCAATTTTTACGGAGGAAATGATGGCACATTATGAGGATACCAAGAGCAACACCTTATTTAGCCAATTGATAAATCTCAAACAAAAGGGTTCAGTGGTGCAGCACATTGAGGACTTCCAAAAATTCAATATAAGGGTAACTGATATTCCATAGGAACACATGATTGATGTCTTCATAGGGACTTTAAAGGATAGCATCCAACATGAAGTTCGTGTTTGGGAACTTGATTCATTGGAGAAGGTATTTAGGTTGGAAAGAAAAATTGAATGTAAAATTATGGTGACAAGGAAGCCTACCACTCACATCTATAAATATGGGAGTGTTCCTACTCCTAGAATTCCACAACCTACAAGGTTGACACCACAACAATTGGAATAAAAAAGAGAAAAAGGGCTTTTCTACAATTGTGAGAGAAAATACATTAAAGGTCATAAGTGTGCTGAGAAGAAATTATTTTACATAGATTGTGAAGAGGAAGAAGAAAATGAACAAGAATATTCAAAAGAAGAGGATATACACCAGGAACCAACCCTAAAAGAGGAAGAAATGAGTCCAACCATATCATGTAATGGATTTATTGATTCGGGTAGTACCCATAATTTTATTCATTGTAAGGTAGCCAAGGAATTGAATTGCTTCCTATACCCAACACCAGAATGTCAATTGATGGTTGCAAATGGAGGAACTATAAATATCTATGGAAAATTAGATAATATCAAGCTAACCATGGGGGAATATGTATTGAATAGTTCAATTCTTTCCATTCCAATGGGAGGCGCTAATGTTGTAATAGGAGTACAATGGTTACAATCTGTGGGGACTGTAGCTTTTAATTTTCAAGAACTTTTCTTGAATTTTTTTTCAGAAGGAAAGGAAGTCGAATTACGGGGTATTGCAGGGAAGCCAGGAAAGATAATAAGCTCTAATGTCATGACAAAGCTTCTAAAGAAAGAACAACGAGGTGTAATTGCAAAATTATGCTCACTAGAAGTTCCAACATCAAAATCATCTATTTCTGCAGATCTCCAACAAGTCTTGGACAATCATTCCAAGGTGTTTGAAACTCCCAAAGGACTCCCACCTATTCGTGATCATGATCATGCTATTCATTTGATTCCAGGAAGTGTTCCTCCAAACATCAGGCCTTATAGATATACTTACTTCCAAAAGAGCAAAATTGAACGTATGATTGCAGAAATGTTAGAGGCGGGTATAATTCAACCTAGTCAAAGTTCTTTCTCTGCTCCTGTAGTATTGGTACACAAGAAGGATGGATCATGGCGAATGTGTCCGAATTATAGGGAGCTCAATAAGCTCACCATTAAAGATAAATTTCCATTCCTGTGATTGATGAATTATTGGATGAATTACATGGAGCAATTTATTTTACCAAGTTGGATCTTCATTCAGGATATCATCAAATTAGAATGAAGACTGAAGATATTCCAAAAACAACATTTCAAACTCATGAGGTTCATTATGAATTTTTGGTCATGCCTTTTGGCCTTACCAATGCACCTTCTACATTTCAAGGGTTGATGAATTCCATTTTCAAACCCTTCCTTAGAAAATTTGTGCTAGTATTTTTTGATGATATACTAATATACAATAGGTCTTGGAAGGATCTTGTTCAACATGTTGACATGATGCTCAAACTATTGCAGAAGAAACAATTATATGAAAAAGCATCCAAATGTTATTTGGAGTACAAGAGGTGGAATATATAGGTCATATTGTATCTCACGAGGGTGTTAAGGTAGACCCTAAAAAAATTAAAGACATTAAGGAATGGAAAGTCCCCACAACCATAAAGCAGTTGCGAGGTTTTCTCGGGGTAACCGGGTATTATTGCAAGTTTGTTAAGAATTATGGGATAATAGCAGCACCTCTAACAAAATTATTGAACAAAGATGCATTTTCATGGACTCTTGAAGAAACTAAGGGCTTTGAACATCTTGAAGAGGCAATGTGCCTAACACCAGTCTTAGCTATGCTAGATTTCACAAAAACCTTTATTGTGGAATGTGATGCCTCAAGAAATGGAATTGGTGTCATTTTAATGCAAAAAGGAAGACCCATTGCTTTTGAAAGTCATCCAATCAAAGGAAAGTATTTACAAAAAGCTATTTATGAGAAGGAAACTTTAGCAATACTACATGCACTAAAGAAATGTTGACCTTACCTAATGGGAAGACACTTCAAGGTAAAAACTAATCATGAAAGTCTTAAACACCTTTTGGAACAAAGCCTATCTTCAGAAGAGAAGAAAAAATGGGACACAAAGATGTTTGGTTATAAATTTGAAATAATCTACAAAAAAGGGAAGCTAAATGTTGTTGCAGATGCACTCTCAAGAAAGAATGAAAAGGTAGAAGCATTTCTTTGTGCCATTTCTATTATCCAACCAGATTGGATAACCGAAGTAAGGCATGAATGGAAGAAGGATGAATAAGTGTGGACACTCATTCAAAAGTTGTAGAAATATCCTAGAACATCTGATACATTTAGTTGGAAAAATGATTCCTTATGGTACAAAGATATCTTATATATTTGTAAGATTTCCCAACTAAAACAAAAGATTCTTCCAAAATTTCACACTTCTCCTTTAGGAGGTCACTCAGGATTTTTAAAAACTTACCATAGGGTGAAGAAAGAAACTTTTTGGGATGGCCTTAAACCTGATATTAAAAATTTTGTAGTGCAATGTTTGGTTTTCCAGCAAAATAAAGTTGAGACAATTAAAACCCAGAGTCTTCTACAACCTTTATCCATTCCAAGTCAACGTTGGGAGGATATTTCAATGGATTTTATCACAAGTTTACCCAAGTCTGAAGGAAAGAGTGTCATCATGGTGGTAGTTGATAGACTTACCAAGTATGCACACTTTTGTGCATTATCTCATCCATTTAAATAAAGTACAATTGCTACTACATTTATGGACACAATTCAAAAGCTACATGGAAACCCAAATTTTATTGTGAGTGACGGAGATCCCATTTTTACTGGAAATTTTTGGACAAAGTTATTTTCTTGTTTGGGTACTCAACTAGCTCATAGCTCATCTTATAATCCTCAATCCGATGGTCAAACTGAGATAGTGAATAAATGTTTGGAAGGATATCTTCTTTGTTCTGTATCTGATAAAAAAACAAAATGGGTCAAGTGGTTACCTCTTGTTGAATGGTGGTATAACACTTTATTCCATACTATAGCAAAAATGACCCCATTTATGGCACTTTATGGATGTCATCCACTGTCCATCACATCATATTTAAGAGAAAATTCTAAGGTTCAAGCAGTGGAAGATTACATCGAGCGTCAACAAGAAGTTCTCGAAATCTTAAAGGATAACCTATTTTTTTCACAAAATCAAATGAAACAACGGGCATATCAACATTGCAATGAGAGAATTTTTGATGTAGGATACTAATTATTTTATGGCTACAACCATACAAACAAATGTCGCTAAAGAAAGCTGAGAAGGATAATAAATTATCGCCAAAGTATTATGGTCCTTACAAGGTGTTGTAAGATATTGGTACTATGGAATACAAATTGGAGCTTCCTGCTTCTTCATGAGTGCATCTAGTTTTCCATGTTTCATGCTTAAAGAAGGTTATAGGTGAAACTCTTCCAGTTCAAACAATATTTCCAGAACTTGATGAGGAAGGAAAAATAATATTGTTACCTGAATAGGTCACGGACACAAGAACTTGAAAACTATTAAATCAATCAATTTCAGAGTATCTCATCAAGTGGAAGAACTTACCCACTGAATATTGTACATGGGAGGATGAGAATTTTATACAAAAGCAGGCAGAGCTACTCAAGCATTGAGGAAAACACTTTTTGAAGGAGAGGGGCATGTTAGGTCCTATATTACTAGTTTAGTCCCTTATTGTTATTAGTATAACCCCCTTATTGTTATTATTGTACCACTGTAACCCCAATATTGTTATTATTATGCCCTTACATTATTATTGTTAGGTCAGCTAGGATTATATTGTGGCCCCATGGACTCCTATATATAGAAGGAGGTTTTGGTCACTTGTAGCATCCAATAATTGTTCATTTATGTAATGTATTGGAGGTTTCCCCCTTGAAGTGGCTGATTTCTAAGGTGTTGATCTCTCTTTTCTTCTACTTTTGGAGTTGGTTTCACAAAAAAAGTAACACAAATCAAATTTCATCTTTCTTATTGCTAAGGGATGGTGGCTATCCTATACTAATTTATAATATTTGGTTGATAAAATACTTGTTTGATATAAGGTTGGAGTGATTTCAAATAAATATCAGCGTATAGTCACAAGGATATATACAACATTTTTTTTTAATTCTATTTGAAATGATATGTCAAACATGAAAACGAATATTCTGGATGACAAAGTGGTATTTTATTTCAAATATATCCTAATAGTAACAATAATTGATATAATTTTTTCATATAATGAAGGATTGAATTGATTCCAATTGGTAAAAAAAAAAACATTCATGTAGGAACATCAAATAGAAACATGTTTTACAAACATACAGAATTGATGGGTCAAATATTACAATAAAAAAACAATGAAATAAAGTTTTATTAGTGTAGATAGCATGTAATTTGTTTTTAGAGCATAATTTTTCAATTATATATCATAATGAAATTATTCTGATTTTGCAGTAAGATCAATTGATAGGAGGATATACACTAGAAAACATGTTTTAAATATTTATCCATTTGGTCTTCGAAAAATGGACTATCCCAACTTTGTTCTTAGTAACGTTATTTCAAAAATAATTTAATAACCAAGATATTTCGACTAAATGATGTTTTGGGAATTTTATGAAATATTATATTTTTTAGTGTATGCATCTCGATACAAAAAATTACATATAACAAGTTCTTAAAACTTTCAAATTGACTTTCACAAAATTTTAAAACAACACCTCCGAGAATTTTGTAGAAATTTTCTAGAAAAATGAAAAAGAAAAGAAAAAATATATAGATTCTAAACCATTATATAGGCATGATTAATCTTTATTAGCATTTTTTTCAATTTTATACTTTCATGTACTAAAATTCTAACTATCCATATCATAATTTGAAATATATGAATAAAGTATAGTATGCTAATTACTATGTGCATGCCCACAACTTCAAGAATTGTGATTTGAAAAGTTGTGACAAATATTTATTGTTTCATGAAATCAATAATGAGAAACATGCATCCTTGAAAATTATTACTACTATCGTTGGTGGAGCTTTATGGGGCATCAATTGAATAATTTTTTTTCCTTGCTTTATTTCTTTATGTATTGCTTCTTAAAATGACTTCTCCATGACTCTTCTTCCAGTAAAATCCTCATTTACTAACACTTTATTTTTCCTACCATGATTCCTAGAATGATATTAGTGTTTTGGTTGGATGTTGCTACACTAGAGAAAAAATCAATCATGCATCTCTAAGACCTAAACTAAATGTAAAATTCTATGAGATTCGCTATGGAACATAGTCACTAATAATCTCTATAGACCCAGAAGCCATGTGTCATTTAAAACTGATATGGGAAGTCCTATTACACCCTTCACACCTTCATTGTATAAACATAAAAAAGCACAATGTTTCTATATATTTTCCATTCCACAAGGAACACTTCTACATCTAATTTATTAATGAGATTCTCCAATGTACTTGTAAGATGTTAGACAATATATGTGTAGCCTATAAATTCTTAAATTTCATTAGTTTGTCTAAGGTTTCTTAATAGAAAGGAAATTTCCTCAAATCATTTTCACTCTTGGAAATAATTATGTAATTGAGAATTGATAATATGAAGGGGAACCTTGCTATCATGAAGAAATCACCTTGAATGATTTAGACACTTCCCAATTTCCATGTCATAGATCCTATTGTGGGAAATATTTGGTAAAATCTAATGTATGAATTGAAAATATCATTATAGAAAATTAAATCAAATTTTCATGAAAAGGAAATTACCTATAAATGAAATCAAGACACTTAAACAAATAAACACACACACACACACACAGATTACTGAATCAAATATGCTCTTCTGTAACGAAGTGAGCTTTTTCTCCCTGAATAGGGTACTAAACCAAACTACAACACTATAAATCAAACTAAATCAGACACCATCATAATAACTATAGTTAAAATGGAAGCGAGATCTCCTGAATGTCTCATTCTATGTTTTGATAGTTTTTATTATGTTCTTTAATATTCCTACATTTGGAATGGAGGTTAGAATCTCTTTTATATATGATCTTTTGAAGAAGATATATAAATACAGATCCAGTTGATGATAATATATTCTGAAGTGGTTACAACAAATGAATAAATATAGATCCATTTGAGAATATTGTATAATAGTTACAATAACTATTTAAAAATAGATCCACATGATTATATCTTATATGGCTACAAAAACATATAAATAGTACCATCTTTCATGTTAACTCCCAATTGGTTATAAAAATCAAAATAAGTCATGTGGGTTATGGCTAAAAGTATGTTTAAGATAATGATTAATAATGTTGTGCACCATAGATCCATGGTATATTTGTGCTAGATCTTTAAATAATTAACAAAAATGTATGTACACCAATGAGAACATAGAAATATACCTTCCAATAATTATAACCATGAAATATAAGTTTTTTACCACATGAAAGGTAATCACCATGCCCTAATTTATTCCATTTTGTAAATACAACATGTTATTACAAATTCACAACACTAAAATCCACTTTATTTCATGAAAAAAACCTAAGGAACCACTTTTCCTAAGTTATTTCATTTGATACATTTACATGGAAATAACATACAAATACATTAATTTTATGTTATTTTCATCATTTTAGTCATTTATGTGAAATTAATTTAATTACTTCCACCTATTGGACTTATTCACATGTAAATAGTTCAATAGATTATTTATTTATGAATTATCTTATTAATTAAGTTAAAGAATCATTATTCTTGAGTTAGGTAACCATAAAAGATGTCACAAAACACCTTTTTGACCTTTATATCTTATAGTAATAATAAAATACTAGAAGTTGTTAGATTTTGATTTGATGCAATAATATTTTTTGTTATTTGGACTATATCAAATTTAGCATCTATCTAGACCAAATCAATATTATAGGTAAAAAGTAAAAATGTGTTTGGTGACCTTTATTATAGGTAATTATGCCAATAATTATGATCCCTTAAGTTAATTAATGGAAATAATTCATAAATATTTTATTTATTGTATTATATATAGGTGAATGATTCAAATGAATGACAATAGTTAAACTACATTCACATAAATGGGTAAACTTATGAAAATGGTATAAAATAGATGCATTTATAGGTTACATTCATGCAAAAGGGTAAAATTAATTAAAATAATTTGGAAATGTGGTTCCTTAAGCTATTTTCATGGGCGAAATTGGATAGTAATGCCGAAAGTTCATACTAACATAGCATATTTCAATAATTGTAGCAATTTTTGCTAAGTGATTGTCTTTTTTGTGAGAAAAATTTTGACTTATATTCCTTGAGTGGCCACATACATGATGTTGGTTGCTCTCCATATTTGTGGAATGTTAGATATATAAAGTGGGATTTATAAGTGCTTTGCATCATCAAATAAAATTTCTTCAACCATGTAGCTTGTGGGTCCATTCCTATAATAACTTCTTACACATGAGAAATTAGTTGTAAAGTAAATACATAATACACCAATTCTCCCTAATTTTAATCATCTCATGGGTGAATTGAAAGCGATTAAAAACAAGGAAAATTTGGCGTAAAAAGATGGTAATTTTATGACTAATTTGTTGGTAACTACAAGAATTTTATAGAAAGGGAAAGTATTGATTACTGCAAAACCTAGTTTTCTCTAGTTTCTAAAATAAAGACTATAAGAATGATCATTTATATAGCTCCATATTTTTATTGATAAACTTTTCATATAAATGTTGCATTAAGGGGAATTTGTGGTAAAAATTGGGCCTCCTAAGGAAATAATAAACTAATAGTTAAAATAATAATATAATAAAATAATAAAACAATATGTATGAATTTTCAAGGGAAAGAATAAAATATTTATTTTTCTTGTAATTTTACTTATTTACTTATAGCTTTACTTAACTTCAAGAATAGATATTTGTTGAATGTAGGTTAAATTTCATATCCAATAAGTATCCACTCTACACACTTTTGAGAGACCTCTAGTGAGAATATTGAGAGTACATGAAAAAGGTGTGTTTATTTTATTGGTAAATGGAAAGGGATTAAATAAAAGGAAAATTTGATGTCATAATATGGTAATTTTATGACTCATTAGTTGGTAAATAATGTAATTTTATAGGAGGGGAAATTATTGATTATTCTAAAACCAAGTTTGGTCTAGATACTAAAATGAAGACTATAATAATGATTATTTCTACTACTACGTCTTTTTATTGGGAAATTTGTCAAATAAAATACCGGTTTAAGGGAATTTTTTGGTAAAAAATAAGCCTCCTAAGTAAATAATAAAATAATAGTTATAATAATAAAGTTAGATGTACAAATTTACCTTAATGCAACATAGGTTTATAGGACTACTTAGGAAATAATAAACTAATCGTTAAATAATAAAATTATATGTACACATTTTCAAGGAAAAGAATAAAATATTTACTTTTCTTGTCTTTACCTAAAGCTTTAATTAATGTCAAGGATAGATATTTGTTGAAAAAAGGGTTCAATTTCATATCTAATGAGTACCCACTGTACACACTTTTGATATACTTCTAATGAGAATATTGAGAGTAGATGAAAAATATGTGCTCATATATTTATTTTATATCTCTGTAAGGAGCCATAAAAAAGTATGTATAACGGGTACTCATTAGATGTGGAAATTAATTATATATGTATATATATATATATATATATATATATATATATATATATATATATATATATATATATATATATGAAATTGTAGTTTTACTTCTTTCCCCTCAAAACTATATACTTTTATGAATGAAATTACCATATTTAATATTATTTTTTCTTCTAAAGTTGACACTAACAATTTTTTTTTTTAATCACACTTTGTACCTCAAAATTCCCAAAATAAGAATGCCTTGCTAGATGGTGATTTTCCTAAAACATATATTTCCATTAACCACCTTGTTTCATCACGTTTGACATTTCAAATTTGGTATGTAAGTTGACTAAGTTATCACATGGTATTAGATAATCACATTTGGATTTCTTTAAGAAACTGAATACTCATATCTCGATGGGTGGTTTTAGGAAGCATTAATTTAATCCACATTTCTATGTTGAATTATTTAGAGATAATGTAGTCATATTTTTCCTTAATGGGTGGTTTTATTCTCACATGAAACAAGCTATTATTACTCATTTAATTAAATATTTTATCTAATGAAAATTTTTGAAATGACAAAATTATTCTTTTGATTTGTTGAATTCGGAATCTCCACAGTGTGCATTTTTGCGTAAAAAATGCACACCATGGAGATTCCGAATTCAGCAACTCAAAACTCACACCACAGAAATCTGAAAACTATAAAATTAGTCTTTTTATGGTAGTTTTTGGCTCTTCAGTGTTGGGAAAAATACTAAGAGGGGGGGGGGTGAATTATTATTTAGAGCTTACTGATAATTTTAAATTTTTCTTTACTGAATTCCATACATAGCTTTGATGAACCCATATCATGTATACACAGGCATATACCAAAAGAAACTAGCATATACTGATATAATTTTATTATTTAGAAAAACTTTTCAGAAAAAATCTCTAGCTTAGTTTATCAGTGATGCATCTGTTATTTAATCAGTAAATATGTGCAGTAATAGCAGAATAAATCATCACATAAGAGAAAAACACATGAACACCAAGGTTTAAGGTGAAAACCCAATTCAGGAGATAACCACCATTGTTGTCATCTCTGTCTTCAATATGGATTATATGGAAAAATGCTTACAATATTGTATTGATGCAGACTCATATCAGTATGTAGGAATCTACCTGCAGAAGGCTACAACCTTCTCTCATTTTCCAGCTGCAACTGGAAGGGAGCTACAACCGCCTGATCTCGTTTATCAGCCACTACTAGAAGGGAGCTTCAACCCCCTGATCAGAACACCAAATTATACTGGCAGGAAGCTTCTACTTCCCTCAGAATCACTTACGACCACGTTTCATAAACTTTCATACTAGATCACATAGCTTCAACACAACCCTTCATAATGATCAACAATAACAAACTTCACCCAATACATCAAATCAAACAGTGAGATCACTGTAATCAGAACACTGTAACAACCAGATTTTAGAATTATTATGAAAAATCAAATTCAACCCTGAACATTCATTATCTCAAAAGGCATACACTACTTTGCTTCACTGAAGCCGCGTGTATACGCGATTTCCTTCACACCAACCTGTGTATAGATCTGTCAATAATGTTTTTCATAATATGAATCATTCAGTCAAATCTGAGTCATTCAGTCAGATATCTTTTCAGAATTGTTGAAACCTTGATCAATCAGTCATCATAGCACATATTTTCTCACTCATTGATCAGATTTGTACATAATCAACTTAGAAAAATATACAACAATCAAGAAACCCAGATCTACATGAAGACTTCATTGACAGACAGCAGAATAATAGAAAAAATAATAGAAAACCTCTGCAATAAGCTTTAGAAAACCCTAACTTCCATACGCACCTTTTTTGAATCAAATCCGCGTACATACGCGCTTTTGGTGAGACGAACTAGCATATAGATTTGTAAAACTTAATTCAGCAGAATGTTTCAAATCTATATAACTTACCCAAATTTCTTCACTCCACTTCAACAAACAAGCACAAGGTCTCAGATCTGATCATCTCTTCAATGGATCATGCAAGAACATAGTTATTTCAGGTCTAGAGATCTTGATCCATCAATCTATCCAAGTGTGCATCATAAATTCAGATTTATAAATAAAACAATGTTCATCCTATGCAGATATACTTTAGAGAGAAGTATTAGTGATAGCCCTTACACATGCACACCTTTGAACTATGATATTCTTCTCCTTATATATATTTATCCTTTACTGATACCATGAGGAAAAACCACAGAGCTGCCGATGGTATTCTTGGACGAAATCAAATAGATGAAATGACGCTTAATCATGTAGGCTAATACCATGGTAATTCCCCCTAGCATTATCTTTTTGGAGCACAAAAGGTATACGTGACTTGGATCATTCTTATCCGCGTGTATACACGACTTGGCCTGAACAAACCCACGTATAGAATCTTCGATATGAATATTACAAAATATTCTGCTGGACATTACACATTTCTTCTAATGGACTCCTGAGCTTCTACTGAAGACATATACTCCATATTTTACCAGAGAGTTGTCATCAAGGAAAACATATTAAGACATAGGAATCATATTGCCAACAATCTCCCCCTTTGGACTTGATGGCAACCATGATGGTGTTTGATCACTACAATAGATAGATATGTATAACCATTATTCAAATAATTAAAACACCCAAAATTCTCTCCCCTTTTGACATTAAGATTAAAGGGCACTATTTTGACCATGCTCCCCCCGAGAGTATGCTGAATTTTCATATATTTTCAATGAAGTACATGACTCTATAACTCAACCAAGTATGACTTTTCCTATCACCAAGGACTCATACTTACATTAATGATCCAACCAAGAGGAAATACATATTTGACTCAACTACCCAACCATGTGTGTTTACAAAAATAGAACTAGTCTATACATGACTGAATAGAAGAATTTACATCATGAGTGGCATCATCCCCTTTTCATCAAATTACATAAATGATATGTGATTAACAAAACCAAAATATCTCAAGAGAGAGATCATATATCAAAAACCAATTAGAATGCCAACAATGCATCATTTTCAGCAAGATAGGTGCTCACCCTAAGCTGATGTATCCTGAACACCTTCAACAACCAATTCATCAAAGAATATTCATCAGAGAATATATAGAAATATGAATACTGGAACAACAACAGAGATTACCCAACAACACCACAGTTGTTCTAAGTGCTGACCCAAATAATTCTGTTAGCAAAACTCATACGTGATTTTATGCATAGAAATTTGTGTATATACGTGATTCATCTTTACGAAACCCGCATATCAAACTTAAACTTCCGAAATTAATTAGATTTAATCAAAGAGGTAGAAAAAACTCCCAGCTTCTGTTTGAGATATTCGAATGCTTCCCTAGGAAGAAGTTTAGAAAATATATCAGAAACTTGTTCTTTGGAAAGAACATACTCCAATTTAACCTTTTGTTCAAGCACTTGTTCACATAGGAAGTGAAATTTGATAGGAATGTGCTTAGTCTTGGAATGAATAACAGGATTATTTGAGATACTAATAGCACTTGTATTATCACATAAAATGGAGATGGGAGGTGAACATTTGATTTGAATGTCTTGTAGAGTTTGCATCATCCAAAGGATTTGTGTGCAACATGATGCGGCAACCACATATTCTTCTTCTGCTGTGGATATGGAAATAGAAATTTGTTTCTTGGTGAACCAAGATACTAATCAGGACGCCATATAAAATGTGCCTCCACTAGTGCTTTTTCCATCATCAACATTTCCAACCCAATCTGCATCTGTGTAAGCATGAAGAGTGAGATCAACATTCTTTGGATACCATAAACCAAAGTCTTGAGTCCCTTGCAGATATTTGAATATTATTTTTACAGCCTAAAGATGATAATCTTTTGGATTAGCTTGGAATCGTCCAACAATCCCAACTGCATGCATGTTGTCTGGTCTTGTCCCGGTTAGATAAAGCAGACTTCCAATCATGGATCTATATTCTGGTTGATTTACCATGGAAGAATCATCATGATAATTGAGGTTACATCTAGTTACCATTGCCATACTCACAGGTTTGCAGTCGTCCATCCCACACTTCTTAAAAATTTGCTTAAGATATTTTGCTTGTAATAAAAATATGCCATATGTTGCTTGTTTCACTTGTAAGACGACAAAGAATGTTAGTTCCCCAAGTAAATACATTTCGGATTCTTGCTGCATACCAGAAGTAAATTTTTGACTCATGGACTCTTCATTACTTGCAAAAATGATGTCATCAACATATACAACTACAATCAACAGTTTATCATTATCTAATTTTGTGTATAAGTTACTATTAGCAGATCCCTTTGTAAAACCTTGTTGATGAAGATATTTTTCAAGATGATAGTACCATGCCCTAGGAGCTTTTTTGAGACCATATAAAGCTTTTTTAAGTTTGAAAACAATTTTTTCATCATTTCCAAGAATGAATCCTTTTGGTTGTTCTATATAAAATTATTCTTCTAGATCACACCATTGAGAAAGGCATATTTAACATCCATTTGATAAACTTTGATTTGTTGAAAACTTGAAAAAGAAAGAAACATTCTTATGGATTCAAGTCTAGCTATAGGAGGAAATGTTTCTTCAAAGTGTAAACACTTTTGTTTTGCATACCCTTTACAAATAAGCATAGCTTTGTTTCTAATATCATCACCATTTTCATTTAATTTGTTTTTGAATATCCATTTTGTTTTGATCACATTTTTATCATGGGGTCTTGGAACCAATTCCCAAGTATGATTCTTTTCAATCTGATCAAGTTCTTCATTCATGGCTTGAATCCAAAATTCATCTCTTCTATCTTGATTGACATTCCGTGGTTCAATAGTTGATAGAAGTTTCAGATAGCTAGAAGATCCTACAAGAGTTGTTCTTGTTTGGACACTTGATCCCTTTTCTCCCAAAATTCGGGATTATAGATGATTCTTTTGAACATACGTGGATGGAGCCTTTTCAGATAGATCTTATTCTAGTGCTTCATTAGATTCACCTTCTATATTGTTGCTATTTGATGTAGGGATATATACATCATCATCATATTTATTCTTTGGTGGTATTTCGCTTTTAGGAGTTGAGAGAGACTCATCAATTACAACATCAATGCATTCAACAATCTTCTGAAGTCTTTTATTGTAACATTTATATGCTTTACTTCTAGAAGAGTAACCAAGAAATATTCCTTCATCTACACTAGGTTCAAACTTACCAATTTTTTCATCATTTTTCTTGATAAAAACATTTTCTTCCAGAAACTCTAAAATGCTTTATGGTGGGAAGATTGCCATACTAGAGTTCATAAGGAGTTTTATCACTATTTACCCATACATGAGCCTTGTTCAGAATATTTACCGCAGTATGTGTTGCTTCTCCCAAAAAGGTATCAGGAGTTCCAGATTCA
Organism: Pinus albicaulis; assembly: GCA_034641835.2. NCBI lineage: Eukaryota > Viridiplantae > Streptophyta > Pinopsida > Pinales > Pinaceae > Pinus > Pinus albicaulis. The sequence continues at coordinate 781,490,407 of CM076583.1, forward strand.
TGAAGCATATCCCGAGCCATTTGTTGAACTGTTATATTCATCCTTTCTGCCACACCATTTTGTTGTGGGGTTCCAGCTATAGAAAATTGTCTTTTTATGCCATGATGTTCACAAAAATCAAATAATTCATCTGATATATATTCTCCTCCTAGGTTAGATCTAAGACATTTGAATTTTAGATCTAATTCATTTTCAACCAAAGCTTTGAAGATCTTAAAATTTTCAAATGCTTCATCTTTATGTTTTAGTAAACCGATCCAACATATTCTAGAGAAGTCATCAATAAATAAAATATAGTATTGTTCTCCACGAGGTGAATTTTTCCTTACAATACCACATAGATCAATATGTATAACTTCAAGAGACTTATTTTTTAATCCTTCTATTGCATTGAATTGCTCCCTGGTTTCCTTACCAAATTGGTATGATTTGCATATGGTACTTTCAGGTAGAGGGATGTTGGGAAGATCACGAACTGCTTTGAGTCTATTGGATTTGTTTATTTGAGAGAAGCTCAAATGTCCCAACCTTCTGTGCCATAACCAATTTTCTGAAGATTTTCCCAAGTAGCATTATTCTTGGCCACATTTTAATACATATAGATTGCTTGGTGTTCTAGCGCCTTTTATTACCGTTTTTCCTGTGTCAATTTCATGTACTACGCATTCTTTTGAACTAAAGAAAAATTCATTTCCTTGATCACAAATTTGAGTCACACTTAACAGGTTGGGCTTTAATCCATCCACATACATAACGTTGTTAGATTTCACGTTTTTTTTTAGAAAAACAAAACCTTTTCCTTTAATGACAATAGGAGAGTCATTTCCAAAAGTAACATTATTTTATTTCTCTAGGGAATTGTATGAAAGGAGTTTATTTCTATCACTTGTCATGTGTTTTGAGCATCCACTATCAATGTACCATTGATTTTCTTCCACTTCTACAAATAAAGCTATGCCACAGCTTTCAACCTCTAAGTCCTTCTTTCTCCAAACCTTGGAATTTGATGGTATATGCTCTTTTGGCTGAAGTTTTCTCCTGCATTCATATTCTTCATGAACAAAGTTATTGCGATAAGAAAATTCAATTTCATATTGAAGAGGAAAAAATTTATTATAAGTATTCTTCTTTATTTGAGTCCCATTTATTTTCTTTCTTGCTTCTCTAGTCATGATAGTTTTGTATGCAACACATTGAGCAGCCTTATGACCAAAATTATGACATGAGAAACATTGTCCGTTAAAGAAGAAATTTTTGCGACCATGAAAATTTTTGTTTATGTTTACCTGCTAATTGATATTTCTGGTATTTTTCTTCCTTGTATTATAGTGATCATGCTTTACCTGTGTAGTTTCTTTGTCCTTTTGCTGAGGGACAGAATGTTGTAGGGTGACTTTAGCTACATTTAGATAGCTTGGTGCTGAAGAATGAGATGATTCTCCAATATATCTAAGACCTTTCTTTATAAGAGGATATCGTTGTACCTTGATAATTTCATCTGAGGTGTCAAATCCTTTAGCAAATATAAGATTTAAAGTTTTCACTTTCTCAATTTCCATTCTTAGAATTACTATTTCGCATTCTAATTTCTCATTATGCTTCTCCCTTTCTATAAGCTGATTCTTTAAAGTATCCATGGAAATCTTTTTTTCTTCCAAACATATTTTGAGATGATTTATTTCTTCAAGAAAGTCATTTTATTTTAGTGCATCCATAAAAGTATCACTACAGTCGTTTTCAAAAGCCATGAGTAGTCTAATATCTTGATCCGATTCTCCTTCTTGAATATTTGAGAAACCATCACTATCTTCATGAGTATAATAGCTTTTTCTATTGATAAATCATTTATTATTTCCTTTAGCCACTTCCTTTCCCTTTTCATGACTATATTTATGGGGACATTTAGTAGCATAATGGCCAACTATTCCATAAGAAAAACATTTAAAAGGAAGCTTACCTCTGAACCTTCTAGTGCCAAGTTGTAGCTTCTTTAAAAAATTAATCTCATCTTCTTTTGAAACATACCTTGATTCGTCTTATTCTTCTACCTCCTTTCCTTTTGCCACAGCCCTGAAGAAAACTTCTTTGACTTTGGATGGACCTCATTTTGTCATTTGACAAGCAATTTGAATCCCATGAAGTTGAACAACAGTAAGAGTTTGAAGATCCTGCTTCTCTTCAATAGCCTAAACTTTTGACTAAAATTTTGGATTTAAAGATCTTAAAACCTTTTCTACCAAAGTAGTGTCAAATATAGTTTCACCCAGAGTTCTCATACGATTTACAATGTCATCTAAACGTAAAAAGAAATTGGAAATCTTTCTTCATTGCGCATTCTATGTTTTTCATATTGAATTCTGAGAGTTTGGACTTTAGCACTTTTTACCTTGGCATCACATTCATAGCTTAGAATGATTTTGTCCCATATCTCCTGTGTTGTATTTGACTGCATGAATTTGACAAATTATGATTCACTCAAGCTTCCCAATAATTAATTCAATGCCTTTGCATCGGTTTCATAGTTATTTCTTGTTGCTGCATATATTGGAATGGAAGTTGGATATTGATAACCTCCTTCAAATATAGCCCATACATCTTCTCCAAGAGACTGTAGATAGGATCTTGTTCTTGTATTCCAGAAGATTAAGTTGTTTCTGCTGAAGAGAGGAGGCCTGATAGATGTTGTCCCATCTTGATTTCTCATCTTGGCTAATCTTCCTTCTAGCAATTAAGCTTCTTCAGAAGGACCTGCTCTCATACCAATTGTTAGAGAAAATACTAAGAGGGGGGGTGAATCAATATTTATAACTTACTAATAATTTTAAATTTTTCTTTACTGAATTTCGTACGCGACTTTGATGAACCCAACTGACGTATACACATGCATATACCAAAATAAACTAGCATATACTGATGTAATTTTATTGTTTAGAAAAACTTTTTAGAAACAATCTTTAACTCATTTTATCAGTCATGCATATGTTAGCTAAACAGTAAATATGTGCAGTAATAGAAAAATAAATCATCACACAAGAGAAACACACATGAACACCAAGATTTAAGGTGGAAACCCAATTTGGGAGAAAACCACCGCTGTTGTCACCTCTGCCTTCAGTATTTGTTATATGGAAAATTGCTTACAATATTGTACTGATGCAGACTCATGTCAGTACGCAGTCATCTACCTGTAGAAGGTTTCAACCTTCTCTCATTTTCTAGCTGCAACTGGAAGGGTGCTACAACCCCCTGATCTCGTTTACCAGCCACTACTAGAAGGAAGCTTCAACCCCTTGATCAAAACACTAGATTTTACTGGCATGAAGCTTCTACTTCCCTTAGAATCACTGTCGACCAAGTTTCATCAATTTTCATACTAGATCACACAGCTTTGACACAACCCTTCATAACGATCAACAATAACAAACTTCACCCAGTACATCAGACCATGTAGTGAGATCACTGTAATCAGAACACTGTAACAACCATATTTTAGAACCAATATGCAGAATCAAATTCAACCCTGAACATTCATTATCTCAAAAGGCATACGCTACTTTATGATGCAGGGGCATTAGACACTAGCCAGAAATGTAGGAGTTTTGTCCACATGTTGTGGCTAGTAGGGGTCGAAAATATTCGAATTGTAACAGCTAGGTGTCAATACCTCAGCTGATTGTATTATTAGATCAGTTAGAGTTGTAGAAGTCGAATGGTTAGTCCATCTGTCATGTTTTAGTTTTCGAATAATTGTAATTAGGCTCTTGAATTACCATAATGGTCCTCACGGAGGAACTGAAAGGAAATATGTTGATGTATATAAAGGTTATACCTCGGATGTATAGAGAGAGAGTAGAGGAGAAAAAGAGGAGTAGAGAGATTCTGCAATAAAACCTGTGTTCACAATTGCTTGCAATTAAATAGTTTATGTCCGCGTTTGCCATAGAGTCGTTTCGAATCCATGATTGTAAAGAGATTGTTTAATTGCGAGGTGATTGAACTCTGTGCATATGTATCTACTGGATCAAACTATTGTATAGATTCTGCATCTCTCTGTCTATTGTTTCCCTCAATTTTCTCGAGTAGATAAGCCTGTGAAAATCTGTGGTCATTAACTCTGTTTTACGATAGTCGAAATCCGCTTAATAAAGAGATAACCTTGCTTTATTGTTAATTGAATCTTGAACCGAGGCCAGACCCGAGTTAAATGAATAAGAAGGCCAGTGCGACCCCACATTAACACTTATCAATCACTGTAGAAAAACCACGAGCGGATTTGTGGAGGTGGATTGCCCATATCGCACTGCTTTTGCGGGTTGAGCAGTATTCCCTGAATTGGAGCGATTCCATAGAACCATCAACGCGTGGCAATGGTGGACCCATGAAAACCACCTTTTAAAGCACAGCATCGTGCGTTAACGATTGTACCGGGACGCCGAGCGATATTATCGAGAGCTATTGATTTGGGACGGGGCCATCGGACGGTGGTCGCCTGCCATAGATGCACGAACGATAACCAAGGTGCGCAGACGATAAAAGGGGTACGGTGCATGCGTTTGACTAGTCTATTAACCGTAGAAGTGGGGCCCGAGACAAAAGGTTTATTTCCTAGTTTTTTATTCAAAACGGAGCATTGGAATTAATATAAAGTTTCGAAGATTTAAACATTGATTATAAGGTTGGCAGTATAATATTAAATCGAGAGATTTGAATAAAATTTCCAGGGCTGCGAATTAAGTTTATTTATCAAATTCGACGAATTTGATAAATAAATCTTCGAGGAAGATATAATTGGACAACGTGGAGTCAAAGAGCGGGGTCAGAAAGGGAATGCTGGCAGAGCCACGACGACGGTTGACGATCTCTCCTTAGGGGTGACTTTCACTTGTTGCTGCATCATTTGTGGTATCAGAGCCATTGTTTTAAGGTTGTTTTTGTAGAAGAGCTGACATGGCAATTTGAGTTGGTAGAGGTGCTGGCAGAAGGAGGCCCGTTGCCAACGCAGAGGTTTTGGGGATGTTGCAGAGGGTCGAGGCCAGAATGGATGCCATGGAGCGAAGACAGCACAGAGATCCTGAAGACATCAGTGAACCTGAAACATAAGAAGTTGAAGAAAATGTTGAGATTCCTCCTGACATGAGGCTCCTTAGAACTGTTCTGGGGTCTGCAGTTAAGCCCAGAATTGAAGTGTCGAGTTATGCAAGGGGACTGAATCCAGAGGAACTGGTGGATTGGATAAATGAAATGAATAAATGCTTCTATTATGAGGATGTGTAATGATTCCATAGAAATTAATAAGATCACAATCAGGTACAGATTCCCTTTGCCCATAATTGAGGATTTAATGGACTGTTTGAGTGGTGCTAAATATTTCTCAAAGATAGATTTGAAAAGTGGATACCATCAGATTAGAATAAGAGAGGGTGATGAGTGGAAAATTGCCTTTAAAACAAATGAAGGACTGTATGAATGGATGGTAATGCCTTTTGGGTTGTCAAATGCACCAAGCACTTTTATGAGACTTATGAATGAAGTATTGAAAGAGTTCATTGGTAAATTTGTGATAGTATATCTAGATGATATATTAGTTTTCAGCAGAACTAGAGAAGAACATTTAAGGCATCTTAATCATGTTTTGAAGAAGCTGCACCAAGAGAAACTGCTGATAAATTTGAAGAAATGCTCATTCATGAAGGAAGAGTTGGTGTATTTGGGGTTTGTTGTTTCTGCAGAAGGATTGAAGATGGACCCGGAAAAGGTTAAGGCAATTGTGGAGTGGCCTTCACCCAGGAATGTTTTTGAGGTAAGAAGTTTCCATGGACTTGCTAGTTTTTATAGAAAGTTTATAAGAAACTTCAGTAAGATTAATGCACCCATAATTGAGACCATAAAGAAGAGAAAACAACCATTTAAGTGGACTGCTGAAGCAGAAATAAATTTTAAGGTATTGAAGCAAAAGATAACAGAGAAGCCTGTTTTGATTCTGCCTGATTTTACTAAACCATTTCAAGTGAAATGTGATGCCAGTGGGGAAGCCATTGGAGCTGTGTTGAGTCAGGATGATAGGCCTGTAGCTTATTTCAGTGAAAAGTTGAATGACACCAGAAGAAAGTATTCCTCTTATGAGAAGGAATTCTATGCAATTGTTCAGGCATTGAAGAAGTGGAGACATTATTTGATGTCCAGGGAATTTGTATTATATTCTGACAATCATGCTTTGCAGTATATTGTACAGCAGCCCAAGTTGAAACATAAGCATGCTAAATGGGTTGAGTATCTCCAAGGTTTTAATTTTGTTTTGAAACACATAAGTGGCCAAGCAAATAAAGTAGTTGATGCTTTGAGTAGGAGGCACATGCTTGTTCAAGAAACTAATTTTGAAGTTGTAGGATTTGATTTTCTCAAAGAATTGTATAAAACAGATCCAGATTTTAAGGAAGCATTTGAGGCATGTAGTAACCTTGTTTTAACAGATAGAAGCCAGTGGCTGGATTATTTCCTGCAGGAGGACTTGTTATTCAGAAGAAGCCAACTGTGTGTACCAAGATGTTCCATGAGAGAAAATTTGATCAAAGAGAAGCATAGTGGTGGACTTGCTAGACACTTTGGTACTGATAAGACTTATGAGCAGCTGAGTCACTTCTATTACTGGCCCAAGATGAGAGTAGAAGTGGACAAGTTTGTGAAGAATTGCAAAATCTGTCAATATGCCAAAGGAAGGAGCCAGAATGCAGGATTGTACACTCCCTTGCCTATTCCAGATAGGCCTTGGGACATGGTGAGTATGGATTTTGTTCTAGGATTGCCCAAGACTCAGAGAGGGAATGATGCAGTCTTTGTTGTGGTAGATAGATTCTCCAAAATGGCACATTTTATTCCATGTTATAAAACTAGTGATGCCACCCATGTTGCCAACTTGTTCTTCAAAGAATTTGTTAGATTGCATGGGTTACCCAAGAGTATTGTTTCAGACAGAGACACCAGATTTGTGGGTCACTTTTGGAGGACACTGTGGAAGAAACTTGGTACCAAACTAAGTTTCAACTCAGCTTATCATCCCCAGACTGATGGACAAACTGAGGTAGTGAATAGGAGTCTGGGAAATTTGTTGAGAAGTCTTGCAGGAGAGCACCCAAATCAGTGGGATCATATTTTGTCTCAAGCATAATATGCATATAATGACTCACCAAACAGGAGCACAGGGTGGATTCCATTTCATATTGTTTATGGAATTCACCCTACAGGAATATCAGAGTTGATAAATTTGTGGAAGGCAGAGCTAAGGAGTGCAGATGGTGAGGAATTTTCTTTAGAGATCCATGCCATCCATGAACAAGTGAAACACCAACTACAAGGCAGCAACATAAAATAGAAAAGCAGAGCAGACTTGAGCATGAAAGAAGTTCGTTTTGAAGTAGGAGATTAGGTTTTGGCACACTTGAGAAAGGAGAGATTCCCAAAGAAGCAGTACAACAAATTGAAGTTCAAAAATATTGGGCCATGCAAGATACTTAGAAATTTTTCTGCAAATGCTTATGAGATTGAATTACCTTCTGATGTTGGAATATCTCCCATTTTTACTGTTGTAGATTTGTACAAGTATAAAGATGATGGTGCAGAAGAAAGAGAAACAGACAAGGAACAGATTGAGTGGAGAGAATAGCTACCTCCAGCACAACCGTTGCAACCAGAGAAGATATTTGACAAAAGATTATTAAGAAGGACCAGAGGACAAGAGTACTTTCAGTACTTGATCAAATGGAAGGACAAGCCAAAGGAAGATGCCACTTGGATGACTAAAGAAATGTTGCAGAAGATAGGTAGATCAGTGGAAGAGCTCATGGACAGGAGCCCATGAAGAAAATTTCCCTTAGGAGTCTGATGCAGGGGCATTAGACACTAGCGAGCAATGTAGGAGTTTTGTCCACATGTTGTGGCTAGTAGGGGTCGAAAATATTCGAATTGTAATAGCTAGGTGTCAATACCTCAGCTGATTGTATTACTAGATCAGTTAGAGTTGTAGAAGTCGAATGGTTAGTCCATTTGTCATGTTTTAGTTTTCGAATAATTGTAATTAGGCTCTTGAATTACCATAACGGTCCTCACAGAGGAACCGAAAGGACATATTTTGATGTATATAAAGGTTATCACTTGGATGTATAGAGAGATATCAGAGGAGAAAAAGAGGAGTAGAGAGATTCTGTAATAAAACCTGTGTTCACAATTGCTTCCAATTAAATAGTTTCTGTCCGTGTTTCCCATAGAGTCGTTTCAAATCCATGATTGTAAAGAGATTGTTTAATTGCAAGGTGAATGAAATATCTGCATATCTATCTATTGGATCGAATTGTTGTATAGATTATGCATTTCTCTGTCTATTGTTTCCCTCAATTTGCTCGACTAGAGAAGCCTGTGAAAATATGTGGTCATTAACTCTGTTTTACGATAGTCGAAATCTGCTTAATAAAGAGATAACCTTGCTTTATTGTTAATTGAATCCTGAATCAGGGCCAGACCTAAGTTAAATGAATAAGAAGGCCAGCGCGACCCCGCATTAACCCTTGTTAATCAGTGTAGCAAAACCACGAGCAGATTTGCGGAGGTGGATCCAATACTACCCATATCTGCCGCTTTTGGTTCGGAGAAGCGATGTTCACGAATTGGAGCGATTCCATGGAAACGCGTCGTGGCGGCCGGCAAGGGTGGACCGACGAGAACCACCATTTAAAGCATGCCATCACACATTAATGATTGTACTGGGACGCCGAGTGATATTATCGAGAGCCATTGATCTGCGACGGGGCCATCGGACTATAGTGTAACCAGCTCCAAAAATAGAAGAAAAGAGATATCAACACCTTAGAAATGAGCCACTTCGAGGGGGAAACCTCCAATACATTACATAAATGAACAATTCTTGGATGATACAATTTAAAAAACCTCCTTTCTAGATATAGGAGTCCATGGGGCCATAATGTAATCCTAGTGGGCCACAATGTAATCCTAGCCGACCTAACAATAATAATTTAAGGGCACAATAATAACAAAATGGGGGTTACAAGGGTACAATAATAACAATAAGGGGGTTACACTAACAACAATAAAGGACTATACTAGTAATATAGGGACCTAACATGCCCCTCTCCTTCAAAAAAGTGTTGTCCTCAACGCTTGAGTAGCTCTGGGTGCTTCTGTATAAAATTCTCATCCTCCCATGTAGAATCTTCAGTGGGTAAGTTCTTTCACTTGATGAGATACTCTGAAATTGATCGATTCCGTAGTTGTCGAGTTCTTGTTTCCGTGACCGCTTCAGGTTCCAATATGATTTTTCCTTCCTCATCAAGTTCTGAAAATATTGTTTGAACTGGAAGATTTTCACGTATAACCTTCTTTAAGCATGAAACATGGAAAACTGGATGTACTCGTGAAGAAGCAGGAAGCTCCAATTTGTATGCCATAGTACCAATCTTTTGCAACACCTTGTAAGGACCATAGTACTTTGGCGATAATTTATTATCCTTCTTAGCTTGCTTGAGGGACATTTGTTTATATGGTTGTAGCCGTAAAAATACCCGATCTCCTACATCAAAACTTCTCTCGCTGCGATGTTGATCTGCCTGTTGTTTCATTCGATTTTGTGCCAAATTCAGGTTATCCTTTAAGAGTTGGAGAACTTCTTGCTGATGCTCGATGTGATCTTCCACTGCTTGAACCTTCAATTTTTCCCTTAAAGATGATGTGATGGATGGTGGATGATATCCATAAAGTGCCATAAATGGGGTCATTTTTGCTGCAGTATGGAAGGAAGTGTTATACCACCATTCAGCAAGAGGTAACCACTTGACCCATTGTGTTTGTTTATCAGATACAAAACAACGAAGATATCCTTCGAAACATTTATTTACTATCTCAGTTTGACCATCAGATTGAGGATGATAAGATGAGCTATGAGCTAATTGAGTACCCAAACAAGAAAATAACTCCGTCCAAAAATTTTCAGTAAAAATGGGATCTCTGTCGCTCACAATAACCCTTGGGCTTCCATGTAGCTTTTGAATTCTGTCCATAAATGTAGTAGCAAATGTACTTTCTTTAAATGGATGAGATAATGCACAAAAGTGTGCATACTTGGTAAGTCTATCAACTACCACCATGATGACATTCTTGCCTTCGGACTTCGGTAAACCTGTGATAAAATCCATTGAAATCTCCTCCCAACTTTGACTTGGAATGGATAAAGGTTGTAGAAGTCCCGGGGTCTTAATTGTCTCCACTTTGTTCTGCTGGCAAACCAAACATTCCGCCACAAACTTTTGAATATCAGATTTAAGGCCATCCCAAAAAAATTCTTTCTTCACCCTGTGGTAAGTTTTTAAAAATCTTGAGTGTCCTCCTAAAGGAGAAGTGTACAATTCCAGAAGAATATTTTGTTTTAGTTGGGAATTCTTACAAAGATATAAGCGATCTTTGTACCATAAGGAATCATTTTTCCAACTAAATGTATCAGATGTACTAGGTTCTTGCTGCAACTTTTGAATGAGTATCCATACATCTTTGTCCTTCTTCTATTCATCTCTTGCTTCAGTTATCCAATCTGGTTGGATAATAGAAATGGCACAAAGCAATGCTTCCACCTCTTCATTCTTTCTTGAGAGTGCATCTGCAACAACATTAAGCTTTCCCTTTTTGTAGATTATTTCAAAGTCATAACCCAACATCTTTGTGACCCATTTTTGCTGCTCTTCAGAAGATAGTATTTGTTCCAAAAAGTGTTTAAGACTATCATGATCAGTTTTTACCTTGAAGTGTCTTCCCATTAGGTAAGTTCGCCATTTCTTTAGTGCATGCAATATTGCTAACATTTCCTTCTCATAAATAGGTTTTTGTAAATACTTACCTTTGATTGGACGACTTTCAAAAGCAATGGGTCTTCCTTCCTGCATTAAAACTGCACCAATTCCATTTCCTGAGGCATCACGTTCCACAATAAAGGTTTTTGTGAAGTCTGGCGTAGCTAAGACCGGTGCTAGGCACATTGCCTCTTTAAGATGTTCAAAGGCCTTAGTTGCTTCAGGAGTCCATGAAAATGCATCTTTCTTCAATAATGTTGTTAGAGGTGCTGCTATTCTCCCATAATTCTTAACAAACTTGCGATAATACCCTGTTAACCTAAGAAATCCTCGCAACTGCTTTATGGTTGTGGGGACTTTCCATTCCTTAATGGCTTTAATTTTGTTAGGGTCTACCTTAACACCCTCATGAGATACAATATGAACCAGATATTCCACCTCTTGTACTCCAAAGAAACATTTGGATGTTTTTTCATATAATTGTTTCTCCTCCAATAGTTTGAGCACCCTGTCAACATGTTGAACATGATCCTTCCAAGACCTGCTGTAGATTAGTATATCATTAAAAATACTAGCACAAATTTTCTAAGGAAGGGTTTGAAAATGGAATTCATCAACCCTTGAAATGTAGAAGGTGCATTGGTAAGGCCAAAAGGCATGACCAAAAATTCATAATGACCCTCATTAGTTCGAAATGTTGTTTTTGGAATATATTCAATATTCATTCTAATTTGATGATATCCTGAACGAAGATCCAACTTGGTAAAATAAATTGCTCCATGTAATTCATACAATAATTCATCAATCACAGGAATGGGAAATTTATCTTTAATGGTGAGCTTATTGAGCTCCCTATAATCCGGACACATTCGCCATGATCCATCCTTCTTGTGTACCAATACTACAGGAGCAGAGAAAGAACTTTGACTAGGTTGAATTATACACGCCTCTAACATTTCTGCAATCATGCGTTCAATTTCGCTCTTTTGGAAGTAAGGATATCTATAAGGCCGGATGTTTGGAGGAACACTTCCTGGAATCAAATGAATAGCATGATCATAATCACGAATAGGTGGGAGTCCTTTGGGAGTTTCAAACACCTTGGAATGATTGTCCAAGACTTGTTGGAGATCTGCAGAAATAGATGATTTTGATGTTGGAACTTCTGGTGAGCATAATTGTGCAATTACGCCTCGCTGTTCTTTCTTTAGAAGCTTTGTCATGACATTAGAGCTTATTATCCTTCCTGGCTTCCCCGCAATACCCTGTAATTCGACTTCCTTTCCTTCTGAAAAAAATTTCAAGAAAAGTTCTTGAAAATTAAAAGCTACCGTCCCCAAAGATTGTAACCATTGTACTCCTAGTACAAAATCAACACCTCCCATAGGAATGGAAAGCATTGGACTAGTCAATACATATTCCCCCATGGTTAGCTTAATATTATGGCATTTTCCAGAGCAATTTATAGTTTCTCCATTTGCAACCATCACTTGACATTCTGGTGCTGGGTATAGGAAACAATTTAATTCCTTGGCTACCTTACAATGAATAAAATTATGGGTGCTACCTGAATCAATCAACACTATTACCTTTTTCTTCTTGATATGTCCTTCTATCTTGAGAGTTTGAGGAGTGGTAATTCTTGCCAGTGAATTACACGATATGGTAGGATTCATTTCTTCCTCTTCTAGGGATGGTTCCTGGTGTATATCCTCTTCTTGTTCATTTTCTTCTTCCTCTTCACAATCTATGTAAAATAATTTATTCTCAGCACACTTATGACCTTTAGTATATTTTCTATCACAACTGTAGCAAAGCCCTTTTGCTCTTTTTTCTTCCAATTGTTGTGGTGTCAACCTTGTAGGTTGTGGAAATCTAGGCATAGCAACACTTCCTTCTTTATAGAATTGAGTGGTAGGCTTCCTTGTAGCCATAATTTTACATTCAACTTTTCTTGCCAACCTGAATGCCTTCTCCAATGAATCAGGTTCCAAAACGCGAACTTCATGTTGGATGTTATCCTTTAAAGTGCCTATGAAGAGATCAATCCTGTGTTCCTCTGGAATATCGGTTACCCTTATATTCAATTTTTGGAAGTCCTCAATGTGCTGCCCCACTAAACCCTTTTGTTTGAGATTTATCAATTGGCTAAAGAAGGTGTTGCTCTTTGTATCCTCATAATGTGCTATCATTTCTTCCGTAAAAATTGACCAAGTGACAATTTTTTTACGGGAGCAAAGCCATCGATACCATACAAATGTATTTCATTCTAAATGTAAAGTTTCAATGCGTACCTTTTGTGTGTTTCGCACGTTATGGAGATCAAAATATTGCTCCATCTGTGGTATCCATGTTACAGGATCCTTTCCATCAAACTTCCTCATATCCATTTTTGGAATATGGTGGTTCTTCCCGCCAACATTAGAGTTTATGAAATCATGATTAACATTGATTTTGTTCTCATCATGAGGTTCTTCTACTATATTTTCACCATTAGGAAACATTTCTTGTATCAACTTTGTCAAACCTTCGATGTCTGTTTTTAGATCATTCTTCATGTTTTCCATGTTGTATTTCATTTCATCCATCTTAGCTTCCATGCCATCCATCTTAGCTTGCATGCCATCCATCTTAGCTTCCACGCCTTTCTTCAAAACTTCCATTTCATTTTTTGTTGCTCTTTGCAAGAGTGAAATTTGTTGCACTTGCTCTTGTAATTTTGATAGATCATGTTGAAATTCTTCATCTTCATGAGTCATATTAGAGCCTTCTGAAGGCTTAATGGGTGTTTAATTTTTTTTACGGGGCATATTTTAGAACCAAATAATGATATCTATTCTACAATATTCCCTTGGAATCAATTCAAATTGATTCTTCAAACAAGAATTATGCAATTCGGAAAAACAAATACACACCTTTTTCTTGCTTTTGAGGAGCTCGATATTGAAATTGGATTATATTTGTGCTTGCAGCACGTCAATATTTGATTTTCAGTACCAACATAGCCCTCTGAATTATCTTTCAAATGCCATAGGTCTGACCTGATTTGGATTCTCCAAGACAAAGTTGTGTCCAATCTCCCACAATGACCTAATTATAGACTGGTTCAGTAGAGCGAACTTGTACGACTTTCCATGTGTCACTTTTTCATACTTCATCTCTGAAATTGATAAAACTACATTCCGTTTACTTTCAACCACTTTTTACGGCACTCCAATCTGATGCCTAGAGAGAGAGTTATTAAACTTTTTCCACGATCACCTCTTTGAGATGAAATTCAGGAGCTTGAAAAAGCACTACCTTCCACAGATCATATCTCCAAAAATATTGCGAACCAAGCTCTAAAATATTTTGAAAATTTTCTTCAGGATTTAAAATTCGCACCATAAGAATTTCAGATTCTGAGCCTTCGTAGAAAAAAATTATAGTGCAAATGCCACGATGACCTGTTTAGGAGCCTGAAAAAAGACCTAAGTTCCATAGATCATATCTCCACAAATATTGCGAACCAAGCTCTAAAATTGTTATAAAATCTTCCTTAGGATTTCGGCTTCACACCCTAAAAATTTCAGCTTCTGAAACTTCGTAGAAAAAAAATTATAGCGAAAATTCCATGATGACCTGTTTGGAGTAGCGAAACCCTAGAATCCAAAGCTCTGATACCAAATGTTGTGTAACCAGCTCCAAAAATAGAAGAAAAGAGATATAAACGCCTTATAAATGAGCCACTTCGAGGGAGAAACCTCCAATACATTACATAAATGAAAAATTCCTGGATGACACAATTTACAAAACTTTCTTTCTATATATAGGAGTCCATGGGGCCATAATGTAATCCTAGTGAGCCACAATGTAATCCTAGCCGACCTAACAATAATAATTTATGGGCACAATAATAAAAAAATGGGGGTTACAAGGGTACAATAATAACAATAAGGGGCTTACACTAACAACAATAAGGGACTATACTAGTAATATAGGGACCTAACACGGACGGTGGTCGCCTGCCATATATGAACGAACAATAACCAAGGTGCGCAGACGATAAAAGGGGTATGGTGCATGCGTTTGACTGGTCTATTGACCGTAGAAGTGGCGCCTGAGACAAAAGGTTTATTTACCAGTTGTTTATTCGAAACGGAGCGTTGGAATTAATATAAAGTTTCAAAGATTTAAACATTGATTATAAGGTTGGCGGTATAATATTAAACCGAGAGATTTGAATAAAATTGCAAGGGCTGAAAATTAAGTTTATTTATCAAATTCCATGAATTTGATAAATAAATCTCTGAGGAAGATATAATTGGATCACGTGGATTCAAAGAGCGGGGTTAGAAAGGGAATGCTGGCAGAGCCACGATGACAATTGACCATCTCTCCTCAGGGGTGACTTTCATTTTTTTCTGCGTCATTTGTGGTATCAGAGCCATTGTTTTAAGGTTGTTTTTTGCAGAAGAGCTGACATGGCAATCTGAGTTGGTAGAGATGCTGGCAGAAGGAGGCTCGTTGCCAACGCAGAGGTGTTGGGGATGTTGCAGATGGTCGAGGCCAGAATGGATGCCATGGAGAAAATACAGCCCAGAGATCCTAAAGACATCAGTGAACCTGAAACAGAAGAAGTTGAAGAAAATGTTGAGATTCCTCCTGACATGAGGCTCCTTAGAAATGTTCTGGGGTCTGCAGTTAAGCCCAGAATTGAAGTGTCGAGTTATGCAGGGGGACTGAATCCAAAGGAACTGGTGGATTGGATAAATGAAATGAATAAATGCTTCGATTATGAAGAAATAAGCGAAGATAAAAAGGTCAAGTTTGTAGTGACAAAGCTGAAAGGACATGCTGCACTTTGGTGGGATGGAGTGCAGGTAGAAAGGAGGAGAGTTGGCAAGCAACCTATCAAGATTTGGACCAGAATGATGGCTAAATTAAAAGGTAAATTATTGCCTAGTGATTACCATCTGACATTGTATAAGAAAATGCACAACCTAAGACAGAGGTTGCTAACAGTAAAATAATACATAGAGGAATTCTACAGAGTGAGCATAAGGGCTGGGAAATTTCAAGACACACCAGAGAAGACTGCCAGATATGTGAATGGTCTCAAGCTGGAGATCCAAGATGAGATTGGTCTCCTGTCTCCTAAGACAATGGAAGAGGCCTATCATATGGCCTTGAAAGCAGAGGAGAAACTCCCGAGGAAACAGTCTGCCAAGAAGAGAGGTAATTTCCGTGGGAAGGGAAGTCAGAGTGGTAGAGGAAAGCCTGCTACACCCAGGGATGGAGCTAACAGTAGCTTGCCTCAAAATGCATTTGTAGAGGATGATGCAAGGATCAGAGGGGGTTCTTACCGAGGAAAAGGAAGAGGAGGCAAAGACAGAGGCAGGGGTAGAGGATTGAGGTGTTATAGATGTCAGCAAGTGGGACATAAGCACTATGAGTGTCCAGAGAATGTGTGTACTGGTCCAAGAAATGCTGTTGTTGCCCTGGTTAGAGAAGAGGCAGAAATTGAAGAAGAAATTATTCCAGAGAGGGGAGAATCCTTGGTGGTAAATAAGGTCCTGTTGAAGCAGGCCAAGGAGGTCACTGAGCCTGCACAAAGGAAGACTTTGTTTAGGAGCATATGCAAAGTCCAAGGGAAATGCTGCCAGCTAGTCATTGATAGTGGCAGCACAGACAATCTGGTTTCCATTGAGGTAATAAAAAATTGAAGTTGAAGACAAGGGAGCATCCAACTCCCTACAGGGTGTCCTGGCTGCACAAAGGGCACCAGCTGGTTGGAAAAGAGCAGTGTGAGATAGAGCTGCAAATGGGAAAATACCAAATTAAGGTCCTGTGTGATGTAATGCCCATGGATGTGTGTCATATACTGCTCGGTAGACCTTGGAAATTTGACAGAGCAACAGTGCATGATGGCAAGAAGAACACTTACAAGTTATTCAAAGATGGGGTACACCATACATTAATACCCATGGAAGAAGGAGAGCCATCCAACAGAGTGATTGATCCAAAGACCTTGTTGCTCAGCGGGAAGGAATATCTGCAGCAGATAGAAGAAGAAGAGGTAAGTTTTGATTTAGTTTGCAAACCTAAGGTAGTTCTTACTTCTACAAAGATTTCTGATTTACCAGTATAAATCCAAGAGATGTTAGATGATTACTGTGACATTGTTGTGGATTATTTACCTGATGAGCTGCCACGTGTGAGAAAGATCAGTCATCAGATAGATTTTATCCCTGGTTCGAATCTGCCAAATAAGGCAGCCTATAGAATGACTCCCAAGGAAAAGGAGGAAATCAGGAGACAAGTACAGGAGTTGGTGGACAAAGGACTGATCAAAGAAAGTCTAAGTCCATGTGCTATACTAACAGTATTGAGCCCAAAGAAAGATGGAGGCTGGAGCATGTTTACTGATTCCAGAGAAATTAATAAGATCACAATCAGGTATAGATTCCCTTTGCCTAGAATTAAGGATTTAATGGACTGTTTGAGTGGTGCTAAATATTTCTCAAAGATATATTTCAAAAGTGGATACCATCAGATTAGAATAAGAGAGGGTGATGAGTGGAAAATTGCTTTTAAAACAAATGAAGGACTGTATGAATGGATGGTAATGCCTTTTGGGTTGTCAAATGCACCTAGCACGTTTATGAGGCTTATGAATGAAGTATTGAAAGAGTTCATTGGTAAATTTGTGATAGTGTATCTGGATGATATATTAGTTTTCAGCAGAACTAGAGAAGAACATTTAAGGCATCTTAATCATGTCTTGAAGAAGCTGCACCAAGAGAAAATGTTGATAAATTTGAAGAAATTCTCATTCATGAAGGAAGAGTTGGTGTATTTGGGGTTTTTTGTTTCTGTAGAAGGATTGAAGATGGACCCAGAAAAGGTTAAGGAAATTTTGGAGTGGCCTTCACCCAGGAATGTCTTTGAGGTAAGAAGTTTCCATGGACTTGCTAGTTTTTACAGAAATTTTATAAGAAACCTTAGTAAGATTAATGCACCCATAATTGAGACAATAAAGAAGAGAAAACAACCATTTAAGTGGACTGCTGAAGCAGAAAGAAATTTTAAGCTGCTGAAGCAAAAGATAACAGAGAAGCCTGTTTTGATTCTGCCTGATTTTACAAAACCATTTCAAGTAAAATGTGATGCTAGTGGAGAGGCCATTGGAGCTGTGTTGATTCAGGATGATAGGCCTGTAGCCTATTTCAGTGAAAAGTTGAATGACACCAGAAGAAAGTATTCCTCTTATGAGAAGGAATTCTATGAAATTGTTTAGGCATTGAAGAAGTGGAGACATTATTTGATGTCCAGGGAATTTGTATTATATTCTGACAATCATGCTTTGAAGTATATTGTACAGCAACCCAAGTTGAAACATAAGCATGCTAAATGGGTTAAGTATATCCAAGGTTTTAATTTTGTTTTGAAACACATAAGTGGCCAAGCTAATAAAGTAGTTGATGCTTTGAGTAGGAGGCATATGCTTGTTCAAGAAACAAATTTTGAAGTTGTAGGATTTGATTTTCTCAAAGAATTCTATAAAACAGATCCAGATTTTAAGGAAGAATTTGAGGCATGTAGTAACCCCGTTTTAACAGATAGAAGCTAGTGGCTGGATTATTTCCTGCAGGAGGACTTGTTATTCAGAAGAAGCCAACTGTGTGTACCAAAATGTTCCATGAGGGAAAATTTGATCAAAGAGAAACATAGTGGTGGACTTGCTGGACACTTTGGTACTAATAAGACTTATGAGCAGCTGAGTCATTTTTATTTCTGGCCTAGGATGGGAACAGAAGTAGATAAGTTTGTGAAGAAATGCAAGATCTGTCAATATGCTAAAGGAAGGAGCCAAAATGCAGGATTATACACTCCCTTGCCTATTCCAGACAGGGCTTCAGAAATGGTGAGTATGGATTTTGTTCTAGGATTTCCCAAGACTCGGAGAGGGAATGATGCAGTCTTTGTTGTAGTGGAAATATTCTCCAAAATGGCACATTTTATTCCATGTTATAAAACTAGTGATGCCACCCATGTTGCTAACTTGTTTTTCAAAGAAGTTGTTAGATTGCATGGGTTTCCCAAGAGTATTTTTTCAGACAGAGACACCACATTTGTGGGTCACTTTTGGAGGACAGTGTGGAAGAAAATTGGTACCAAAATAAGTTTCAGCTCAGCTTATCATCCCCATACTGATGGACAAACTGAGGTAGTGAATAGGAGTCTGGGAAATTTGTTGAGAAGTCTTGCAGGAGAGCACCCCAAGCAGTGGGATCATATTTTTTCTTAGGAAGAATATGCATATAATGACTCACCAAATAGGAGAACAGGGCAGATTCCATTTCATATTTTTTATGGAATGCACCCCATAGAAATATCAGAGTTGAGAAATTTGGGGAAGGCAGAGCTAAGGAGTGCAGATGGTGAGGAATTTGCTTCAGAGATCTAGGCCATCCATGAACAAGTGAAACAGCAACTACAAGGCAGCAGCATCAAATACAAAAGCAGAGCAGACTTGAGCAGGAAAGAAGTCTGTTTTGAAGTAGGAGATCAGGTTTTGGCACACTTGAGAAAGGAGAGATTCCCAAAAAAGTAGTACAACAAATTGAAGTTCAAAAATATTGGGCCATGCAAGATACTTAGAAAGTTTTCTGCAAATTCTTATGAGATTGAATTACCTCCTGATGTTGGAATATCTCCCATTTTTAATGTTGCAGATTTGTACAAGTATAAAGATGATGGTGCATAAGAAAGAGCAGCAGACAAGGAACATATTGAGTGGAGAGAACAGCTACCTCCAGTGCAACCGTTGCAACCAGAGAAGATATTGGACAAAAGAGTATTCAGAAGGACTAGAGGACAAGAGTACTTTCAGTACTTGATCAAATGGAAGGACAAGCCAGAGGAAGATGCCACTTGGATGACTGAAGAAATGTCACAGAAGATAGGCAGATCAATGGAAGAGCTCATGGACAAGAGCCCATGAAGAAAATTTCCCTCAGGAGTCTGATGCAGGGGCATTAGACAGTAGCCAGCAATGTAGGATTTTTTTCCACATGTTGTGGCTAGTATGGGTCGAAAATATTCAAATTTTAAAAGCTAGGTGTCAATACCTCATCTGATTGTATTATTATATTAGTTAGAGTTGTAGAAGTCGAATGGTTAGTCCATCTGTCATGTTTTAGTTTTCGAATAATTCTAATTAGGCTCTTGAATTACCATAACAGTCCTCACACAGGAACCAAAAGGACATATGTTGATGTATATAAAGGTTATCCCTCAGATGTATAGAGAGAGAGCAGAGGAGTAGAGAGATTATGCAATAAAACCTGTGTTCACAATTGCTTCCAATTAAATAGTTTCTGTCCGCGTTTGCCATAGAGTCGTTTCGAATCCATGATTGTAAAGAGATTGTTTAATTGTGAGATGATTGAACTCTATGCATATGTATCTACTAGATCAAACTGTTGTATATATTCTTCATGTCTCTGTCTATTGTTTCCCTCAATTTTCTCGAGTAGAGATGCCTGTGAAAATCCGTGGTCATTAACTCTGTTTTACGATAGTCGAAATCCTCTTAATAAATAGATAACCTTGCTTTATTGTTAATTGAATCCTGAACCGGGGCCAGACCTGAGTTAAATGAATAAGAAGGCCAGCGCGACCTCGCATTAACCTTGGTCAATCACTGTAGCAAAACCACGAGCAGATTTGCGGAGGTGGATTGCCCATATCGCATCTCTTTTGCGGGTTGAGCGGTATTCCCTGAATTGGAGCGATTCCATAGAACTGTCGACGCGTGGCAAGGGTGGACCCACGAAAACCACCATTTAAAGCACGCCATCGCGCGTTAACGATCGTACCGAGACGCCGAGTGATATTATCGAGAGCCGTTGATCTGGGACGGGGCCATTGGATGGTGGTCGCCTGCCATAGATGCACGAACAATAACCAAGGTGCGCAAACGATAAAAGGGGTACGGTGCATGCGTTTGACTGGCCTAATGACCGTAGAAATGGGACCCGGGACAAAAGGTTTATTTCCCAGTTGTTTATTCGAAATGGAGCGTTGGAATTAATATAAAGTTTCAAAGATTTAAACATTGATTATAAGGTTGGCGGTATAATATTAAACCGAGAGATTTGAATAAAATTGCAAGGGTTGTGAATTAAGTTTATTTATCAAATTCCACGAATTTGATAAATAAATCTCCGAGGAAGATATAATTGGACCACGTGGAGTCAAAGAGAGGGGTTAGAAAGGGAATGCTGGAAGAGCCACGACGACGGTTGACCATCTCTCCTCAGGGGTGACTTTCAGTTGTTGTTGCGTCACTTTACTTCACTGAACCCGCCTGTATACACGCTTTTCTTCACACCAACCTGCGTATAGATTTGCAATACTTTTTTCAAAATATGATTTGTCTCATATCCAATCTGAGTCAGTCAATCAGATATCTTTTCAGAATTGCAAAACCCTTGATCATTCAGTCATCATAAAACATATTTTCTCACTGCTTGATCAGATCTGTTCATAATCAAATTACTAGCATATACAACAATCAAGCAACCCAGATCTACATGAAGACTTCATTGATAGACAGTAGAAAAATAGAAGCAATAACAAAAAAACCTCTGCAATAAGCTTCAGAAAACCCTAACTTCCATACACGCCTTTTATGAAGCAAAAGCGCTTGCTGAGACAAACTAGTGTATAGATCTGTAAAAATTAATTAAGTAGAATTTTTCAAATCTATAGAACTTACCCAGATTTCTTGACTACACTTCAGCAAACATGCGCCAGGTCTCAGATCTAATCATCTCTTCAATGGATCATGCCAGAACATATTCATTTCAGGTCTAGAGATCTTGATCCATCAATCTATCCAAGGGTGCATCATAAATTCATATTTATCAATAAAACATAATTCATCCTATGTAGATATACTTCAAAGAGAAGTATTACTGATAGCCCTTACACATGCACACCTCTACACTATGATCTTCTTCTCCTTATATAGATTTAGCCTTTACAAATACCATGTGTCAAAACCGCACAGCTGCCGATGGTATTCTTGTATGAAATCAAATAGATGAAATGGTGCTCAATCATGTGGGCTAATACCATAGTAATTCCCCCTCATATTATCTTTTTGGAGCGCAAAAGGTATACGCGATTTGGGAGCCATTATCTTCAAGACTCCCTCTTAATGGAGAAGGGGTTCACAAATATGCCTAAAATCCCCCTAAACATTACAAACTTAATTCCAAGAGGCTTAGTGAAAATTTCTGCAACATTATCACACTTTTTACAATATACAAGATGAATTTATTTTGATTGAACTTTCTCCGTGATGAAGTGGAATTGTGTATCAATGTGTTTACTATTCTGGTGAAACACTGAATTATTAGAAATTTTGATTGAACTTTGGTTGTCACACCTGATTGTTGTTGCATCTCTCTATTCTTCCTCGACATCCTAGAGAAGTCTCCGCAACCAAACTGCCTCACATGTTGCTGCACACATGGCTTGATACTCTACTTACGTTGAGGACAAGGAAATTGTGTTGTGTTTCTTACTGCACCATGTAATCACCCAGGATCTAATGCTGAATGTATAACCTGTTATAGATCTTCAGTCCTGTACATTTGCAACCTAGTCGAAATCTAAAAATCCTGTCAATCTAACATCAAAAGAATCAGTGTAAATAATACCATAATCAGTGTAAATAATACCATAATCTACAGTTCCTTGTAGATACCTTAAAACACCTTTTTCTGCATTCCAATGACTCTCAAGTGGTTTTGAAATGTGTTGACTTAGCACACTAACTGCATAAGCCAAATCTGGTCTAGCAGAGGTTAGGTAGATTAGGCTCCCAACCAGCTATCTGTAAAGTGCCGCATCTGCCTCTTTAGAGCCATCCTCACTCTGAAGTTTAATTTTCTGTTGTAGTGGTATTGCTACAGCCTTGCACTGATCCATCCTGAATCTTTCCAGTAGACCTCTAACATACTTACCCTGGGACAAATATTTTTTTCCTGAATCTTTCCATATCTGGAGACCCAAAAAGTATCTTAATTCACCAAGGTCTTTCATTTCGAACATCTGTGATATTTGCTTCTTGATTTCTTTGAGTAGATCAACATCATCATCTGTAATAATTAGATCATCTACATAGAAATAAATCAACACTATGCGCCCCTTTTAATCATTTAGGGTATACATATTAGGATCATTTTTTATTCTATTGTAACCATGTTGCATAAAAAATGAATCAATATTTTCATACCATGATTTGGGTGCCTGTTCTAGTCCATATAGAGCTTTCTTTAATCTATAGAATAAGTGTTATTTCCCTTTCTGGACAAACCCCTCAGGTTGATCTAAATAGACCTCCTCTTTCAATTCCCCATTTAGAAATGCATATTTTACATCTAGTTTTTGAATCATCCAATGTTTCTTAGTAGATAAAGAAATCAACATTATGATAGTGTTTAGTTTAGCTATGGGGGCGAAGGTTTCTTCATACTCAATACCTTCCTTTTGTGAATACCCCTTTCCTACCAATCTAGATTTTAAGTAATCTATGGTTCCATCTGCATTAATATTGGGTTTATACAACCATTTACACCCTATGGTTTGTTTCCCTTCAAGAAGTTCAACCAGATCGTAAGTGTTGTTTTTGAGGATAGATTTATATTCCTGTTCCATAACTATTTTCCATTCACTACATTGACTTTCTTTTCTATAACTAGAAGGTTCAACAATATTCATCATATTGGTTATAAAGGCATTTTCCCTGTATCTAGCAGGAAATTGAATTTTCCCACCTGATCTTTTGAGCGTTGGTGTAGCTTCCAACCCATTCTCACTTTCCTTTGATGGACTCGGCATGATTGTTGTATCTGGATTCTCTGCTTCTGCCTCTTTCTTCTGATCCTGGCTATTACCTATTTCTTCACTTTCATCCACCAAAAACGGAATATCCCATTCGTCATTGCACTTATTAGATTCATCAAAAACTTGCTCATGGAATATGACATCTCTACTAACAAAAATCTTGTGAATAGAGGGATTAAATAATCTATAAGCTTTAAATTGTGAACAATAACCCTAAAAAGGTACATCTGATGGCTTTTTAATCTAGTTTTCTTCTATCTTCCTTTGGAATGTGGGAAAATTCTTTAGACCCAAATACTCTTAAATGTTTTACTGTAGGTTTAAATCCATATAATGCTTCAAAATGAGTTTTAAACTCGAAAATTCTTGTAGGACTCCTATGTTTCAAATAAAATGCAGTATTCAATGCTTCAACCCAAAAACCATTCAAAATATCCTTACCTTTCAACATGCTCCTAGCACACTCCATCAATGTTTTGTTCTCTCTCTTCACTACTCCATTATGATGAGGAGTATTGGGTACTATCAATTTATTTAATATCCCATGGTATTTACAATACTTGGTAAGTTCTTCCTTCCTATATTCTCCCCCTTAATGGGAGCGGAGAATTTTTATGTGCTTCCCTGTTTTATTTTCAATCATATACCTAAACTGATTAAAGTATTAAAATGTGTGGCTTTTCTTACTCATGAAATATACCCAAGAAAACTCTATGCAATCATCAACAAACAGTAAAAAATACAGTTCACCTCCTAATGACTTTGTTTGCATGGGTCCACAAAGGTCTGTGTGCACTAATTCAAGTATGTCTCTCTTTTTCCTTTCTACTTGAACAGGGAATTATTGTCTATGCATATTTCCTAATGCACAAGCATCACATTAAATATACACTTGTTTTAATATAGGAAGGTCTCTTACCATTTCCTTTTTCCGAAGTAACAACAAGTCGTTGTAGTTGATATGACCAAGTCATTTGTGCCTCAAGTCTTTTGTAGTCAAACTCGATGATGTCAAAGCTTGATCTGGTGTTGTTCTCACATCTAATTTTTATAGACCTCCTATTCGAATTCCTGAAGCAATATTCTTCATGCCATTGAATATATCTTTAATATAACAGTTAGATTTAAAAAATTCAACCTTCAGATCCTGATTTGTAATCATGGATATAGAAATCAGATTCTTTGTTACTCCGGGCACATACATTACATTATGAATATATCTGACATTACCATTAGGTAAAATAATGAAAATTTTCCCACACCTTTTGATCTAATGACATCTATCATCACCAAGGTAGATTTGTGCTCCGTTGTTGATTTCTTTAAAATCTTTGAACCATTGTATGTTCCCCGTCACATGTGTGGATGCTCCCGAATCTACATACCAGGTTTTTGCATCGACATTCTCACCAAAGTCTGCCATGAATAATTTGAAGTCCTAAACATGATCATCATTTTCAAAATGATCTATATGTCTTTTATGCTTCTATTGTTCTTCATGAGATTTCTTCTTCCTGCACTCCTTAGAAATATGACTAATTTTTCCGCAATAAAAACATTTAATTACAAAGTTTTTTTTATTGGGATGCATACATTGAGTTTGATTTGGTATTTTCTGTGGGTTTCCTCCATTTTACTGTGATGGATTTCCTTTTTCTTTGAAGAATTTCTTCTTCGCCATTTGCGCCACATCTGTACTCTAGGGTTTCAGAGTCAATCTTCTTTCTTCTTTGTGTATTAATATTCCTGTAAGTTCTTCAAACTTTGGGATTTTCTCTCTTGCACTTATCCCAATGATAAAATTTTGGTAATCATCATTCAGACCATTCATGGTAATCGTGATGAAATCTGCATCTGCAACTACCTCACTGATGTCTAACAATTTTTTCTTCAGGTCTTTGATCTGTGATATGAAAGAAACAATTGTTTCATTCTCCTCCATATTTATGGAAACAATCTTGCTCTTCAAGAAAAAAAGATGATTTGTATTCCTGATCTCATACAAAGCCTTTAATACAGTCCAGATTTCATTTGTTGATTTGCATTCTCTAATATGTGGTATGATGTAGTCTTTCACTAACATCTTCAGCACCATCTTTTCTTTACCTTCTCTCTTCTCCCAATCTAGGACCGATGTTGCTCCTACTGCTGGCTTTGGCTCATCCCCATTTGCAATCATCTAGGCATTATGTACTTCTAACACCGTCTGCATCTTAAATTTCCAATTTGAGTAATTGGAGCCATCAAGTTTGTTACTCTCATTCAAGTATGATTCGATTAATTAATTATTCTTCTTGATGATTAAAGAATACACTGGCTTAGATATATCTTAGATCTCTTCAGGATTTAAAAAAAAAATCTTTCTTCTTAAGCGGATCAAAAATCATTCATTTTAAAAAAAAACTTCTCAAAAGGCATTTTTTTTAAGAACCTCATTAACAAGCTCTAATCATAAAAGGAACATTTAAAAATTCCATTTGAAAAAACCTTTTAAAATAACCTTCCACTTTTTATAAGAAACTCCACATTTTAAAAGAACCTTTGAAAAACCTTTACGTAGGATGGCAACGTCCTCCGATATTAAGGATGGTAGAAACCTGTCAGCATTCAACAATTTACAATTCTCTAATTTGGAAACATTAAGTAGCCCAGTCAACACATCCGGTGAGCACCTCTTGGCAGCCTAGGATGGCCTCGTAGGCAGTGTACTTGGCAGCTGAGCTCTAGCCTCTGTGTCCCAGCCCAGCTCCGACCTCCATGTCTCAGCCTAGCTCCGGCCTCCGTGGCAGCCTAGCATACTACAACAGATAATCGACGTCCTCTTCATGCTAGCTTAGCACAGCAAGCTTGGCCGCATTCCCTTTTCTCTGGAAGTGTTGCAAGAATGGTAGCCCGATGCGCAGGAGGTAGCCCCGCACTGGCCTTGGCCTTCACCAGTACACGTAGGCTTGGCCTTCACCTCAAAACAGTGTTTCGTTAGTTGAAATGGAAACATACCCCTTGGATGGTAGCATTGCAAGGATGAAAGCTCAGCTGAGTCCACAGACAGTGCTAAGATTGTTCACCACATAGTAGATCGTGCATACTCCAGGCATCAGTGAGCTCTCTTCGATAAATGTTCCCTTCAATCATCTGTTTCTCCAAGCAGAGGGCAAATATCTCTTGGCAGCGTTCCTGAGATCTGTCTTAGCGATGTTGGATGGTAGCGTCGTAGATGGAGCGTAGGGGTAGCACTTTTTTTCAACTGGAAATAGGTTGTAGGATGGTAGCGTTGTTCTGTTCACGCTCCACTCAGAGCTCCTCTCCACGCAGAGGGCAGATATCAATGAATTAGTGCTTCGGCATCGCTCAAGTAGGCAGCATAGATTTCTCCTCTAGGTAGGCAGGAAGGCAAGTAGTGCTCCTCCTCATACACCAACAACGGTGGTAGTGCAGATAAGTAGGTAGGAAGCGCAATGCTCCTCCTCACACACCACACTCTGATACCAAGATAAAAAAGATGTTTGAATGAATTATTAAACAATCCCAGTGGTCATATCTATGAAAGAGAGTCTGAACCAGGAGAGTCTGGCTTCTGCAAAACACTCTACATTCTCCATACAATTCAGGCATTATATAGCACACAAGATCTAGGGATGTTAGAATCGTACCCTAAGAAATAGAAAGTAATTCCTATCCTGAGGTCTCGTGAACCAACTCACTCTAAAATAGGAGATTCTCCATTATGTTCAACATCTTCCAATTCCATAAATATTTTATTCATAGTAAAATATATATGTACTCTTCTTCTCATCATTCATGAGAAACAACAACCTAGTAGATTTTATTTAATTAATATGACGTTATATATCAATTATTAATCCATAGAAAAATCCTTGTCTTAAGCATAAAGCTTCATGTTAATATAACTATATATATATAATTCCCTATTGATATATTATTGTTATTTTATAGGCAATTTAATTCTAACTGTATCATTTGTCTCCTACATAAACCAATGAGACCTTGTTTTTGAATATTCACATCAAGTACATTTACTGTATTGTAAAGAGTATGTTTCCCCTTTAAATAAGCTTAAAATTAATTATTATATCTAATTCTCATTATGTGAAGTTACTTCTCTGGTCTCTTTCAAGCTATTTGGGTGTTTTCTTTCCTAACTTTTGGTATCGTGACCTATAATTGTACGATTTTATCTTTTAAATCAATAATTTTTAAATTTTTCCTATAACATTTTTTTATGAAGTTTTAGATAGAAAATTTTTTAAATCCTTATGACACATATTGAATTACTTATCATAAAAGCTCTACTTTCAGATCACTAGATGCTAGATAGCTTGGCGTAGAAGATAATAATTTTCACCAGTTCTAAAATTCATCTCAAATGAGTGCTTTTGGGATTTTCTCAATAATTTTCAATGGTGAATTTTATTATAATAAAAGTATTAGGTTCTAGATGACACAAAAATTTACTTTTTGTATAAATTTTTTATTAAGGCTCACTCTCTCTATATATATATTTATATTGCTAACCTTAAAACTAGTCGCAAACGAATGTTGTTGGTACAATTGTAATATATGAAGCCTAAAAAGCCCAAACTAGGTCGAGTCAATTTATTTATAAATAATATAGATAATATTATTATAAGTAAAAATTGAATAAGTAGATTGGAAGAATCGGTAATGAGGTGGGATGTAAAATTCTCTCTCTTTAAAGGGACAAACTCAAGAAGATTTTGGATTGTTATTATAAATATTTCATGGAAAATCAAATTTTAGTCAAGAGAATACATATTTCAATATAACATATCTAAATTCCAAAACCATACTTACATAAATTTAAATTTTATATCAAGTGTGATAATGATTTACACAATTGTATCCAAATAAGGGAAACAACTTATAATTGACATAAATTTGATAGGTAGAATTATATATATCTCCCAAGAATAAAATGTTATTACAAAAAGTAGTGCACCAAGACAGAAAATTATCCAAACTAGAGAAGCAACTCAATGAAATGGGTGATAGTGAGCTGAAAAACGTGTATTTATCATATCTTTGTTATTTAATTAAAAAGGGAATGGATTAAAATATGTTACAATACAATATTATATGGATTCAAATATTTATAAGAATATGGAACAATACAAAGGTCGTTGTGAGTTATGATCTTATATATTCTAGATGAGAGACACTGTAAAAGAGATATAAAAATTCAAGAACTCATGAAAAGTTGGAGAACATACGCATTGAGTCATAAAATCATGTTTATTCATCACTCAAAAATTCAAAAATTCAAAAGATGATGTATTCAATTTATCAATAAGGAACTACTTAATTTCCAAGATTGATATCAAAATATTTGATGGTAAAGATCATGTAACATGTTTAGTTTAGAGGTATTAGTACTTTCACCAACACGAAACTTGAACTCTATGAAACATAACTTTCTGTATTTGTACTTAGAACCTAAATAATTTGTTTGGAAGTAATGTATTTATGAATGGGGAAACTATTATATCATATCTGTACATTTTTACATGTGAATAGATAGCACATTACGAGAATATTATGAAAAATTGATTCCTTGTTTGATTGATAAATATTTGACAAAGAGGTAAAAATATAAACCGCATTTACTAATTTCAAATTCTGGGCCTTGGGATAAAGATAATTCCCTTGGATAATATGTCATATTTCTTTATTAAAACTTCAAATGAGAGCGCTCAGTAAGACATGTTTCTATTTGAACTTGAATTAGCACACTTTAATTATGGTAAGGAAGATGGAAATGATAAATGTGACTATCAAAAGGGTGAATCATAATAATTATAGATATCACAATGCCACCTCTCCTAATCATACTCAACTTTCATATTCAACACCTCAAAATATGGATGAAAGAAGAGAAAATGTACTATGTTTGATTTGTGACAATAAATATAATAACAGGCAATAATTTATTGAGAATAATTATTGTACATATATTATGAAGAGGAAGAAGATCAAGAGTTATATTTTTCATATGAATTAGAATTGGAATAGAATACTCCATCAATATATTATCATGTATTCATGCTGTTAGCATTAAAATTATCAAGATAGAATTTCGTATATCAAAAAGGAAAATATAGCAATTATGATTGATTCTACTTGTACCCATAACCTTGATTATTCTAAACTCCTTACTCCATTGATTTATATATCTACAACTAGAGTTTTAAGTAATTATTGCAGATAAAGGCACCATAATTGATTGTGAGTTTCACAGTATTAATATCACCATGAGGGAGAATTTACATGATAATCAAACTATTTTACTCGAAATGGGTAGTGTAGATGATGCATTAGTAGTCTATTGGTTAAAAAATTGGGGAGAATGAATGCTAATTTTTAGTCATTATCATGACTTTTTCTTGAAATACAGGGAAATTTGAACTTGTATATATCCAATGGAAACCTTCTACAATGATATCTTTTATAGTACGACATAATCACTAGAAAAGGGAAAATATGGTGTATTTGTAGAATTTTTCTCATTAGGTGTTATCAATAATCCTTCCAAGGTATTTATATAGATGCCTAAATGTATTCCACCTAATAGAGATCATGATCATGCTATATATTTGCATATGGTAAGTGTGCCACCTAACATGAAATATTATAGCTACCCATATGCATTAAAGATATGCATTAAAGAGTGAGATTGGTAGTGTCATTCAAGATATGTAAAAGGCTAGAATCATCCAACATAGCCAAAGTGATTTTTATTTAGAAATAGTGATGATTGACTAAAAGGAAGGCTCATGGTATATGTATTTATATTATAGGGAACTCAATAAATTATCAATATGGATAATTTTCCTGTTATGGTCATTGATGAATTATTACATGATTTTCAAGGAGAAAGTTTCTTACCAATTCAATTTTTTTCTAGATATCATTCAATCAAATTGAGGCAAGAATACATCCAAAATATGCCCTCACAAAATATGGAGGTCATTATTACTTTTTGGAAATGCAATTTTTCATCACTAATTCACCTTCCACATTTACAAGTTGTATGAATTCTATTTTCAAACCCTCTCTCAAATAATTTGAATTAGTAGTTTCTGACAATATATTGATGGATAACATATGTTTCCAATGGAATGTAAATACTTTGATATTACCTTAAAATTATTGGAAGAATAAAAAATATATGAAAATTATTCCAAATTTTATTTTAGGGTTTATGGAGAATATTTTGGTCGTATTTTATCTCATGAAGGTGTGAATGTGAATCCTAGCAAAATTAAAGCTATAATCGAATGACCAATTCCTAAAATTTGAAAGCTCAAGATTAATGATCTATTCGCACAAATTTGTCAACAATTATGGTGAAATATAAGCATATTTATTATTTTTATCGAAAAATGAGGACTTTTCTTGGACTCAAGAAGCATCCAATGCTTTTGAAAAGCATAAGTAGTCCATGTTTAAAAATCGGTTCTTCGTCATTCCTAACTTCCAAAAACAAACTATATAATGGAGTCTGATGCCCCAGGGAATGGAATTGCTGTATTTTTCTGAAATCAGGAATATGTTTTTCCTTTTAAGGTCACCAACTTCAAATAAGGATATTATTCAAACTTATTTATTAAAATGGAATATTGACCATATTTTATGCATTTAAGAAATTATGCCCCTACCTAATAGGAAGAAGGCTTCAAGGTATATATATATATATATAAATATATCTTGATGTACTTCTTCAGATTATTATTATCTTAGAAGGAGAAACAAAAATGGATTGCAAAGATGTTATGTCGTGACATTGATTCTTTTACAAAATGGGAAAAAAAAACTGGTGGTAGGTCTGATTTCAAGGAAAAATGTGGACATAAAGGGATTTGTGATATTTATTTTTCATAATATAATTATATCAAAGAGTTAAGATTAGAAATAAATAAAGAGGATGTGCAAGATAATTCAATAACTACAAGAGGAACCAAGAGAATTAGATATATTTTTATGGAAGAGTAATTCGTTTTCATATTATGAATAATTCATTTTGATATCAAGATGTATGATATTTATATAAGAATTACCAACTCAATTTGAATATCCTTTTGTAACTTGACATTTTCCCTATTAGAGAAAATTTAGATTTCCTAAAATTTTATGATAAGATAAGGGATAGTTTCTTCTAGGTATCTCTTATAATTGATTTTCAAAACTTTGTGGATGAATGTTTGGCTTTCCAATAAAATAAGGGAGAGATGATCAAAGCCCTAGGACTCATACACCATTAACAATATGAAGTCAATATTTGAAAAGAGTATTTGTTGAATTTTTTTTATAGTTAAACCCACATCCAGAGGAATTAACGTCAATGTGGTAGTATTGAATTAACTAAAAAACAGTCCCCATATTCCTCTCTTCCTCATACTCTTAGTGAAAGTATAATATATAAAACTATGGAATCATGAAGATTACTGTGTGATATAGATATATTTTCCACTAGTAACTTTTGGAATGAATTATTTTGTTATTTAGGTACTCATTTGACTCGTAGCTCCTTTTACCACCCTCACTCCAATGGAGAAAGTGATATTGTGAATGAATTTCTAGGATATTATCTTCATTTCTTTGCGTATGATAGAGTAACATACAGCTTAAGTAGCTTGACTTAAAATATGGTGGTACAACACATTATTCCATAATTCATCACAAATTTACATATTAATAATAGATTAGGGCTAGCAACCTTCATCTATAACATCATTTTTGACACGTAAACAAAAGGTTCAAGCAGTTGAAGATCACACAGAGCAACAACAATGTAGGTTTTAACCCTATACAGAAATTATCTGCAAACGAACGTTAAAAACATAAAATAAACAATAGTGAGAGCATAAAATACAAAACAGATATACACAGAGATTTTCCCCTGGATCCCAAATCGGGACGACCAGCTTGATTTTTCATTTTATTCCTTTTAGGGTTACAACACATATATATACATGCTGAAGCATACATAAACCCCAATCCATTAACCCTGGATTAGAACATAATTGTAGTTCCCTTGACCAGATCTACAAAATACCAAGGGCTGAAAACCATCATGCCCCAAAACCATGTGCAAACCCATGCACAAAACCATGGGCAGGTCTTCCCACAAGAAAATAAGGTCCAAATTTTTTTTCTCAGGGTGCTGCCCTAGACCCTGACGGGGGGCTGTCGCCCCACCTGCTGTGCCCTGAAAAACGTACAAGGAGGGCTATCACCCCCCACCGTGTGTGACTAATCATGGAAAGAATATAAAACATACCCAACATTCTCCCACTTGTTATTTTCTTTCCAGAGGGGGCCACAGGAGAGTAGAGTCATTGACCTAGCTTTGCAACACCAATTATTTCTCTACACCATGAGAACTTTTGAGTGCTCACAGACTTTATTAATGCATCTGCAACATTCTTGAAAGTTTCCACCTTTACCAACAACACCCTTTTAGCCTCAACCATATATCTCACAAAGTGATATTGAACATCAATGTTCTTTGTCTTTGAATGATAAGCAAGGTTCTTAGCCAATAAAATTTCACTTTGGCTATCACAGTTTATCCTTATAGCTTGCTGCACCAACCCCATACTTGAACACAATCTCTGCAACCAAACTTCCTCCTTGCTTGCATGAGTGGCTTCCATGTATTCTGCCTTTGTAGTTGAAAGTGCCACTACAAACTGCCTTTTACTCATCCAACTCAATGCACCTCCAAATAGTATAAACACATACCCACTTGTAGATCTTCTTTGGTCTAGATCTTCAGCCCAATATGCATCAACAAAACCATGAATTTCCAACACTCTTTCCAATTCTGGTCTTCCCTGGTAGCACAGGCTATAATCACTAGTGCCATGCAAATATCTGAAAACCTACTTCACTATTGTCCAATGCTCCTTCTCTCGGTTTGACACAAGCCTGCTCAATACTCCCATTGCATGTGAAATGTCTGGTCTACTACAAACCATTGCATATATCAAGCTACCCACTACACTTGCATATGGAACACGGGACATATCCTCCTCTTCTTCTTGTGTCTTGGGACACTTTTCAGTAGACAGCTTTACACCTACAGCAATCAGAACATTCACCGGTTTACTATCCTGCATATTGAAACTTTGAAATATAGTCTCAACATACTTCCTCTGGTTTAACCAGAGCTTCCTCCTTGCCCGATCTCTCTTAATTTCCATGCCCAAAATATAGTTTACAGCACCAAGATCCTTCATGTTGAATTTGGAGAACAGTTGGGTTTTCAAATCTTGGATAGTTTCTTTGTCATTTCCAATCAACAACATATCATCTACACACAAGACCAAATAAATAACACGGTCACCAATTAATTTAAAATAAACACAGTGATCCTCC
Organism: Pinus albicaulis; assembly: GCA_034641835.2. NCBI lineage: Eukaryota > Viridiplantae > Streptophyta > Pinopsida > Pinales > Pinaceae > Pinus > Pinus albicaulis. The sequence goes on from CM076583.1 coordinate 781,524,573, forward strand.
TTGCTTCTGGTGAAGCCGAGTTCCCATATATAGGTATCAAATTTCTGATACCACATCCTTGGTGATTGTTTTAACCCATACAGAGACTTCTTTAACCTACATACCAGTTCTTTCTTCCCCTTCACCGTAAAGCCTTCAAGTTGTTTCATGTAGATCTCCTCTTCCATATCCCCATGAAGAAATGATGTCTTCACATCCATCTGTTCTACCTCAAAATAAAATGCAGCAGCAACAGATAAAATTAATCTAATAGAAGTAACTTTGGCAACAGAAGAAAAAATATCGCCAAAACAAATTCCTGGCACCTGGGAATAACCTTTTTCTACAAACCGAGCTTTATATTTCTTCACCTTGCCTTCTACATTCATCTTCTTCTTAAACACCCATTTTCTCCCTATGGGATTTCTTCCAGCCGGCAACTCCACCAGATCCCATGCCTCATTTTTATGCAAGGATTCCATTTCATCAACCATGGCCTCCTTCCAGATTTTTCCATCCTCTAAATCTACTGCCTCCCTGACAGTTCTGGGATCATCATCAGTTATAGTTAAAGAAAAATTTGAACAGAAAGAAGATGGACTATACCTTTCTGGTTGTCTTCTCTCCCGAACTAATCTTCCCATAGCTGGATTTTGTGGCTCTTTCTCTTCTGAGTCTTCTTCTATTGTAGATTCTGATTCATCATCCTTTATCTTAAACTCTATCTTCTCAGGTTCCTTTGGAAGGACTTCATGTTTAACAACATATTTCACCTCTCTAAACACCAGGTCTTGGTTGTACACAACCTTCCTTGTTTCCAGGTTCCAAAGCTTGTAACCCTTTAAACCATCCTTATACCCAATAAAGATGCACCTTTCAGATTTATTATCCAAATTTCTCCTTTTCTCCTTTGGAACATGTACATATGCATCACATCCAAACACCCTCAGATGTGAAAGAGAGGGTTTCTTACTAGTCCATACCTCATGTGGAGTCTTATCCTCCAACGTTGATGAAGGTGTTCTGTTAGCCAAGTAACATGTAGATTCCACTGCCTCTACCCAGAATTCTTATCCTAACCCGGTACCATTGAGCATGCTTCTTGCCTTTTCCATCAACGTTCAATTCATTCTTTCTACAACTCAGTTTTACTGAGGTGTGTATGAATTAGTCTTCTGTCGTGCTATATCACACTTAAAGAACTCTTCAAATTCCTTCTTGCAGAACTCCCCACCATTATCTGTCCTCAGCACCTTTATCTTCTTCTTTGTCTGGTTTTCCACCAAAGCCTTAAATTCTTTAAATCTGTCAAATACTTCAGATTTCTTCCTCAAGAAATGTATCCATGTATTCCTTGAGAATTCATCTATGAATGAAACATAGTACACAGACTTACCCAGTGATGGAACAGACACAGGTCCAAACACATCACTGTGCACATGCTCTAATATCTTGTTCACCATCTTAGCACCAAAAGGAAACCTCACCCGATTCTGCTTCCCATATACACAATGCTCACAGAAATCAAAATCTAGAGAGATATTAGACATACCTTTTACCATACCATTTCCGTGCAGTATCCAAAGGCCCTTCTCTCCAATATGTCCAAATCTTTGATGCCATAGCATGATCTTTTCTCTAGAGACCGTTAGGTTTTCTGCTCCACTTTCGGGAACCACAGAACTATTTCACCCATCAATAACAGTGCTACCCTGAATCTTGTACAGAGTTCCAATCCAAACTCCCAGCATTAATACCAGTGTTCCCTGAACCATCTTACAACCATATTTCTTGAACATTGTTTTTACACCTACATCATTCATCTTTCTTACAGAAATCAGATTTCTGGCCAATGCAGGAATGTGCAGAACACTAGGAAGTGTATTAACCCTTCCATCTTGCAGCTTTAGCTTGAATTTTCTACATCCGATGATTTTGGCCTTCCTATCATCACCTAAGAAGACATCACTTCCATCATATTTATCATTCTTGTAGAACCACTCCCTATAGGGAGTGAAGTGAAAGGATGCACCCGAGTCAATCAACCATGACTCATAATCTACGTGTGTATTTCAAGAAGAAGCCAAATAAACATCCCCACCTTCATCCGAGGTGGTTTTTTCCTCTGCAGAAGGAGCATCATCAGATCCCTTTCCTTTCTCAGGAGATTTAGATATGCAATCCTTTTTGTAGTGCCCTTCCTTTCTGCATTTCCAACACACGTTTACAAACTTTCTAGGAGATTTAGATCTCCCTATAGATTTAGTTCTCCCACTCGAAACCTTATTATTGTTTGTGTTCTGGGACATTCCTTGTATAGATAAGGCATCTCCATTCTGACCATCCATATTTCTCCGTCTCATTTCCTCCAACAGAAAGGCTGAGACAATGTCATCAAAATTCAAGGTAGTTGTATTGCTACCTATTTTAATAACCAGACTGTCCCACGAATTTAGTAGGGAACAAAACAAACTGATGCACTTATCTTCATCTGAGACTTTAATATCAACATATGATAGCTGACTTACCACAGTATTGAAGGCGTTCACATGCTCTGTCACCGAGTCTCCATCCTTCATCCTCAGGTTATACAAATTTTTTCGCAAGAGAAATTTATTCACGAGAGACTTAGATTGGTTCTAAGTCCCTAGCTTGTCCCACAAGGTCCTTGCCATAGCTTCCCCAGATACATTCAAAAATACTAAATCTGAGACACATAGCCATATTGTGCTCTTTGCCTTCTGATCTAGCTTCTTCTAGACTTCATCTGACATTTCCATTGGTTTAGTACCCGGATCTACTACAATCCACTGATCTTTATCCACCAGCAGATCCTCCATCTTGAGCTTCCACAACTCAAAACTATGACCATTAAATTTCTCGATCTCTATCTTCCCATCGCTCGGCATCTTCTTTCACTGCAAGAATCGATCCCGCAGATCTCCCACTGAACAGGTTCTACCTCAGGCCTGAGCAAAAAACCTTCAGCAGCAAAGGCGTCCCCTTGAAGCCGAAATAGCTCTGATACCAAGTGTAGGTTTTAACCCTGTATAGAAATTATCTGCAAATAAATTTTAAAAACAGAAAATAAACAATAACGAGAGCATAAAACATAAAATATATATAAACAGATATTTTCCCCTGGATCACAAATCAAGACGGCGAGCTTGATTTTTCATTTTATTCCTTTTAGTGTTACAACACATATATATACATGCGGAAGCATACATAAACCCCAGTCCATTAACCCTGGATTAGAACATAACCATAGTTCCCTTGACCGGATCTACAAAATACGAAGGGCCAAAAACCATCATGCCCCAAAACCATGTGCCAACCCATGCACAAAACCATGGGCAGGCCTGCCCACCAGAAAATAAGGTCCAAATTTTTTTTCCCGGGGCGCTGTCCCCCCCCTGTGACCCCCCTACTGTGCCCGGCTCAACGTATAGGGGGGGCTATCGTCCCCCTTGTGACCCTCCCATGCATGACTAGTCATGGAAAGAATATAAAACATACCCAACAAACAAGAAGTTATAAATCTATTGAAGGGTACATGATATGACGAAATAACAAGAAATCAACATAATGTCAAAATAGAATTTGAGGTGATGGAATTGGTATTTCTAAGTATACAACCATACAAATAGATGTATTTCTAAAAACAAAAGAAAGAAAAAAAATTGGCACCCACACACTTCAATCCCTATAAAGTGTTGTAAAGGATTGGAAGTATGGATTACAAATTGGATTTGTATCCATATTCACTTAAATAAAGTAATAGGTAACAAGGTTCTAGTTCAAACTATTTTACAAAAAATTGATGAAGAAGGGAAATCACACTATAACCAAAAAGATAACATGAAACAAGGATTAAGAATGTATAAATTTGGGAAATTATTGAGTACCAAACAAATTGGAAGAACTAAAAAATAGAAGATGTTACATGGGAATCTGAATATTTATTTAGATAAATCCATGACTAATCGAGTGTTGAGGTAAAAAATCATTTCAAAAAGGAATGACATGCTGAGCCTTGGACAAGGCCGCATTTTAAGCATTATATAAAGGAATAAATATTAAGATATTATATTTTTGTTTTTATATTAATGTTCTTAGTAGACCATTTAAGTGTAATTTTTCCTTTTATGCGTATATATACCAATTATACCTAGTCATTGGACACAATGTTGGAGATTATTAAACACGGTGTTTTCACTAGTTGGCACCTATGATTGATGTTGGACATTTATTATGTGCATTCCTTGATGTCAATCATAACGTCGCGCTAGTGGTTTCGTTAATTTGAATCAAATCAATATAGTAGTAGCATATTGAAGAATCCTTAAAGATAGTATTATTGTAATTAGTGGGTGTATGGTTCAAAGCCCTCTTGGTTGAAGGAATTTTGTTTGCAGAAGATAAGCTTGGATGTTAATTGAAACTACATGGATGGATGGTCCTTATAAATACCTTTCCAATGCTATATGATAGTCCCAAAAAATTATAAGGGTTGTGCAGTTATATTTAGTTGAAGGTTGGAATATTTCCAAGGACTCATGGCTCGATCAGTGCCACGCCATTACACCATGGGTGTCTTGTTTATGAGGTCGTTTGTGGAAAAAAATATCCCAAAGTCATGTGAATAATAGACCCTAAGAGATATAATCCCCTGCCATTAGATGAAGGGAATATTCAAGTCTTTCCTTGGGATTGTAGCTGATGAGATAGTGCATAGAATAAACTATCTCATGATCTTGCGAGGAGTTGAGAGACAGTCCTTATCATGGGAAAATGATGGAAATATTAATTTCTCATCTTGCGCATTTCAAGTAGTGGAATGTGTGTTTGTGTGGAATATTATGGTTAGCTATCTCAAGACACGTGGAAAGAGAAGGGAGAATGGCCTTTAATGTTGAAATCTCACCCAGAGAGATAAAGGTGGAGGAAATTTTTGATGGGTCTGATAAACGGAGGTCGCGAGATAAGAAAATTCTCAATCGAAATACGTAATGTTTCACATATTTCCCGAGACCTAAAGAATTTCACAAAGGTTTCAAGAGGGTAGGGATGAGGTTAACAAGATGAGAGATATAAATGTTGTAGTCGGTTAACTAATCTATCAGGGTATCAGAAAACTCACCGAGGGTTTTGTTTTGAAACAATTTTATGGATTATTGATAAAGGGATTATGGCTGAGAGTTTGGGCCTTTGGACCACTTAAATAATTTCTCAAGCTTTCCAAAAAATCATGATAATTCCATAGTTGTAGCCCTAGTCATATGAAATTAATAAATGGATTAAGGCTTGAACATCATGTAATTGAGGATTTGGTGCTTGATATCTTCAAAAAATCAAATAAATACTTGTGTAGATGGATAGTTGGAAAGTAAGAGAGCAAGACATATTATCTCATAATTAGAACTACTGGATAATGAACAATTATATTAAACCTAAATGATGAGGATTGTGCCAAGGTAAATATCATTTCAAAAGAGTAAGGTAGTATGAGATGAGAGATTATGGTGGTCATGAGTTAAAGAGAATATTTGACACTCTATATCTAAGTACAAAGAAACAAGATAATAGAACCAGAAGTACACAGGCTGAGTTCATAAATAAGTACCATTTCAAGTAGTAAAAATTATGAGAAGTACTTTCTCGAGCCCACAGAGAATTGGATGAAGGTATAGTTCTTGACTAATGTGAAATTTTTCTTAGAACCAAAACCCATACTGTTGTGAAGAGGGATAGATAGCCAGTGTGTGAATGTGATGTGTGTAGTGATATTAGTAGTGTTTGATAGTGAATAAATTAACGAATAGTATTTAAAATTGAGGGTGTGTATGGTTGTAGAATATTTGGAAGGTTATATAGGTATAGGATTTATATAGGAGATATTTTTGTTTGATATCAATGAAATAAAAGTGAATTCAAATTAATTAATGTTATTGGTGATCTAAATTTGAAAATCCTTTGAAAGAGTATATTAGAATGCCAAAAGCAAGTCGATGGATACACATATATGATGTTGGTGCCTCTAAGCATATCAATGCTTGCGAATTTAATAGGGTTGGAGCCTAAAATGTGTTGGTTCTCATAAAGATTAATGTAAATAGAGTTGGTGCTGATATTTGATGTAGGTCCATTAAACCAAGCTCAAGAGATGAAGAGGTTGAGAAGATCTTAACAATGTGGTGGACTCACCATATGTTAATGTTGGAAAATGATTTATTTTTTTCTTAGAGTTCTAAATATTTACTTTAAGAGTAGGATTAGTGTAATTTGAAGAGTTATAATTTAGAATTTATTTCCCATTGTAATAATTAGCTCACTTAGGTTTCTATTCATCTTCTCTCATTTAGGAGGGAAGGGGAATTTATACATTTGTTAAATATTGTGTTAAAGTTGACATTGGATGAGGAGGCATAACCCTCCTCCTTCCTCCGAGTACGTATGTATGAAGTGGATGAAAGATAAGGTTTTCCATCGGTATATTATTCATAACCCCGTGTTCTTTTCTCTCCTTTAGGTCCAATCGAATTGTGTATGCATTGATTTAAGTTTCTAAAGGATATGTGATCATTTTTTAAATTTTATATGTCTCTTCAAAGAATTAGACATTGTGTTGTAGTTATTTATGTGTATGTCGATTTTTTTAACCCATGTATTCTCTGAGTGTTAATGATTTAACCTTGGAAATCCAGACTATATCAATACTTCGGGCTTTCAGAATCAACATTGTTGTGGGTGTATATCGAGACGAGCATTGAAATAGAGAAGAAATGTTTAGAATATTGTAATGCACCTTTCGCTATAATTCATACCATTAGTTTCGAGTGCGAGTGTAATCCTTGATGAGGAAAGGGGAGAGGGAGAATTGTCTGAGTTTGAGACAACTCAAGAATATGGGGAATCAATTTTGGAGAGGGTTGAGTCATTTCATCTTCCAAAATTCAAATTCTTTTTTTTTTTAAATAGCATTATCAAACCATTTCATAGTGCCTATAGGTTTTTTCTTGAGCACTATGAAATTATTTCGTAGTGCCTACAGGAAAAAAAATTTTGGCTATGTTTTTTTCTCCTAAGGCTCCTTTTGGCCTGACAATTTCTACAAATTTATAGTATGAGAGCTAGATCTAACATTTGTTTTTTTGTCTATGTCATAGAAATATGGTTATGTACACTACACTAAAAAAGGACATTGGTGAGGGTCATGCTTGTGATGGAAATTTAAGGTCCATCACCAATGTCACATATGGTGACGGTCCTTAAAAAAGCGTTATTGTAAGTGCATATAGTGATAGTCCTTTAAGGTTTGTCACCAAAGTCATTTTTCAGTGACACTTTTGGTGAGGGTTGTTAAAGGCCCATCACAAATTCTCTCTTTGGTGACACTTCTAGTGATGCTATTTTCTTAACCCTCACCAATGCTCTGTTTGGTTACTTTTGGTGACGGTCGAAAAATGTTTGTAATATCCCCAAAATGGGACTGCTCAGTAAGCATGCACTAAAAAATGCATTTTCAGAAATATATGCTATAAATAATGAAATAAAATCTTGGATCCTTTATATCAAACAATATGGAACTTAAATCCAAGAATAGAGATGAAAAAAATCAAACTAGGTGGGTTAAACAAACCTCCCGCACCTAGGATAGAAAAAAAAAAGACTAAAACCCCAAACACTGCAACAAAGAAATTACTTCATAAAAGAGACTGCACAGTTTAATGAGGGTTTGTATGCATAAATATTAGAGGCAAATAGATCTGATATTAAATTAAATAATATGGCTCAAGAACAGAAATCTAGTCTCCTTATTACAAAATCTAGAGAACCTGGAAAGGGTTTCTAGGCATACACCTAAATACAAATGGTGACCTTCAACAAAAAGATAGAATAATAATTGAAAACTGAAGTACATAAATGTAGAAGGCTGTAGGAATATATATCTGATGTAGATCTGATCAAAGGTATTCCCCCATGGAAGAATAAACTCTCCAATCACAAGAAAACTCCCCGAAAGAGCAACAAAAGACACTCCTGAAACTGCCCTGCAGAAATAACACAATTCCTAGATTGGAATAAAACTGTAGGTGATGATAATATGTTTTACTACAACCAAAGCTCTAAAATAAGCTCAGGAACCCTCCAAGATGATCCTCCAATAGAAGGGATCCTCCCTCCTATGCAAAACCAACTCAGAAAGTGGGTTTCTTAACCCTCCACTGAAACACCCTGCAACTCAACACAACCTCCTGCAGAAACTGCACTAAAACTTAGGACTAAAGCTTAGCACCAATGCTAGATGTGTGGAATGATAGATCAGATCTCTCCCAAGAGCTACTCAAAGGGAAGAGAAGGAATTCCTAAACAAAAATACCTTAGTGCTAAACAACACCGACAATCTTAGCTAAACAACAAAAGAGAGAAAAAGTCTAAGAAGACATAAAAATATAATTCATAAACTAACCTCAAATGGCTTCCATCCTCTTCCTTATAAACTAAGTGATCCTTCTCACCTTGGGTCCCACTCATTAGGGTTTTCACCATCACATAAACAATCTCCCTCGAAAACTACGTTGTACCTTCATTAGAGCCACTCCTCTAAAACTGTGTTGTTTGATTTGGTCAAGGTTGACCTCTTCAACCTGCTTTAGCCCTTTTCACACCTAAGGGTCTTAAATCTAGCTCACATATAGCTATCTAGGATGAACCTCATTCATATTGAGCTATTTTTATTGCTGATCCACTCCTCCTACATTTATGTTGTTGACTTGGTCAAACTTGACTTTGTCCACATGCAAATGTCCCTTTCCACACATGAGAGTGCTAGACCCAGTTATTTTTATGATCCCTTTTCACATCAAGAGGGATTTTATTTCCATTTCTGAAATGTATGGATCTCCTTACCCATTTATTCATCTCCTAAGTTCAAACAGCAAAAATCAATATTCCAATTAGTTGTATGCTAATTTTGGAATATTATAGTCCTCCCCTCCCAAATGTTGCTTTTCCTCAAGCAAATTCAAGGATAGAACTGAAGAGCCTCCTCTCCTTCCCTTGTATCATCCTCATATGGTAAATTCCTCCAAGGATCAAGATTTTGTCTCATCAATACACCTCCAAGTTGGTCCTCCCAAGTATGCAAGCTAGCCTTTGTTGTGCATCCCAAATAGCTATCATCATGTAAAATTAAAATGTACATGGAGGCAACAATGGGATTTTTAAAGGCCTTATTGAGGCATGAGTTCTGATACAAATTGGGATCTACCATCCCCATGTGAATCTCCCATCCCCAAGCAATCATCCATACAAAATGAGTTACATCCCAACATGGCGACTCCTGAAAATCCTCCTCCACCTTGAGCTCCTGCAAAGTAGGTGGGCTGAAAATATGAACATGGTAGACAAAGTAGCCTACCCTACGCTGTCCTCCTCTCCACTTAAGATAAGTGCAGATAATTTTCTAATCTTGGGCTGCAATAATGTTGCCCTCAAGTGGCAAGAAGGAAACTAGATCTCCAAACATCCCTCCCCCAACATTGTGAATCAAGCTAGCCCAAACCATCTCATATATGATGGATAAGAAATCACCACCATATGGCATACATCCATCTCATGGCCCTCCTCATAAAGAAACAAATATTTTTCTGTGTTGGCCATATCTCCTCCCATGCTCCCCTTAGAACATGTAATTCAAAAAGTGTGGGAATCCTCCTTCCCAAAGAACACATCCACCCAATGTGTTTCTCCCCCAATCATGCTCCCCATAAAAGCAATAACAAAATCATCAAATGGGATCATGATTAGCATAAAAATAAAGGAAAGGCTAAAGGTTTCATGTGGTGCTGGAAGGTACCAACAGTTTCCCAAGTGGTCACAGTGTAGTCTTCCCCACTGCAGCTTTAGAAAATAGCATGGCAAGTTGTTTCTTGACAAATGACTAGTTGTGTAAGTCATCACATCTACTAGAAAATAATAAATGGCTGAGTGTATCAACTGAGAATACAATAAGTAACCAAACACTTGCCCGAGGTCATACAATAGATGGTTTTCTCCATCATAATAGTTGGCCAAAAATGGTTGATGGTGCCGAAAGAAAAGCTTTCCCCTTTCTGGAGCAATGCGCTGCAAAGAAATGGTAAGAGAATGCAAATATTATGTTGGAAAAACAAAAAATGAAAAAACAAAGTTCTTACCATGTAATGAAAGTAATATGATGATAGCATCCATAAATAAGTCCTCCATATTGGTATGACATACTCCCATGAAGAGGAATGAACCATATGTTTCATGAAGATCCTCCTTCTTATGCTTGGAAACCCAAGTTAAGAAGAACATATCACAATAATAGATGCTTCCATCCACTACTCCATCATTCTCATCTCCTCCTTGTCCACCAGGAGCATCCAATTTGAAGTGATCCTTGGGAAAATCCATTAATAAGTCTAAGCTCCAAAGTGACACTGTTGCTGGCCTATGCAAATAGGTTCCTGCCAACTCATAACTCCATTATTTAACATGCTCATTATCAAAGACTCCTCTCATAATGCTGCTATATACAAGAAGTTTCTTCCAAAGTGGAAGTACTTCCAGATCATCCAAGGCTAAGGAGTAGCCCCTTTTCACCATGATAGTGCCATCTCATACTCCTACAATATCATGCAAAGTGTGAGAGCAAATCTTCCCTTGCTCTTCCAAGGTTCCCCAAAGCAACAAAAGTTTTTTCTGCCTCCTCATTCCTCCATCATACAAATCATGTGGTGAATAAATAATCTTCATATCATCATAATGCATCCACACTCCCTGCTACGCAATGATACAAGTATCCTGCCAAGTTCCTTCCACCCACATACCCTTGGAAAAAGGATATGTCCCATGATGGCCAAACTCCTTTAGGAGTAGCCAACGCAGCCAAGCCTCCTGCTACCTAGTGTCATATATTTTCAAGTAGATTACCAGCTTCTTGCTTTCCATCCACCCCCATTCATCCCAATGTGGGTACCTCCCATCATGATCAACCTTGGTACCCTTCCAATGAAGACTACCGTTCTCCCAAATCAGATTTCTCTTCTTGCACTTCATGGGATGTTCAAATGAAACTCCTTGGAGATATCCTAGAAAATATCTCACACCAATGATAATCTTGAATCCATAAGGATCCAAATGAGTTGAAGGAAAAAACTCCTCACTGCTGCTCTTTGACAGCATTGTAAAACTCCTCAATACGGTACTTGTTGTCTCCTTCTCCAACTCAAGGAAAAACATATGGTTTTGTGTGAGTTTGTTTGGAACAAGGTTCATCCTATCCTCCAAAAGTGTACACCCCACCCTCAAGTGTTGTGTGCTACTCACCAAAGGCATAGGAAGATGATAATTCACCCCTCCCTTGATCAAGTCAAGGTTCCACAGCGCAGTGCAATTATGTTGTTCCAAATGTGCAGTATGCAATGGTATACAATCCTCCATATGATTTGTTGAAACAATAGGAGATGAAAATTTAGGCATACCTTGATGAAATTTGGAAGTATTTTTTATGGCTATAAGGGCTTCTTCCTCCAATGTGTTGGCTCCTCCAATTGAAGATGTTGAGGGCTACTCCTCCATAGTTGTGACAGTGCTGGTACAAGTATCCTCCAATGGTGGTGAGGGCTTCTCCTCCTCTAATTTTTCTTCACCAAATTTCTCAATAAAACTTTGAGTAAACTCAAAAAAATTAATCACTCTTGCATGGCTCAAATGGTTGAACCACCAAATATTTTCTTCACCCTGTAGGTGCAGCGCTGCAATCTCTACAACCTCCCTTTCTACCACAGTATATAGTAGGAAGAATGCATCTAGTTTCCTTGCCCAAACCCTTGCTGTAGATGACCCATCAAAAGTAGACAATAGAAACGTATTGCCCTTGATCCTTCCTTGGCCACAAGGTCTTCTTTCTTCCTGCAAATGAATTAATTGAGGGAAAGCTAGAGTCTCCTTGAAGGCTCTATGTTGAGATTTGTACTCAAGAAGGTATCCACTTAGAATCTTGTGATCCAAGTTTCCTCCATCTTCCTGCAATTTGTCCTCCTTCTCAAAAGGAAACAATATGTTCCAATGATTTGGAGCTCTCTCGAACACTGGTCTCCTCTTTTGATAATAGGAAGTGCATGGCTCTTCCTCTTCTTGAAACTATCTAGAAGTTTCACTGCTCCTTTTATCTTCTTCTTGTTTAACCTCCTTGGAGAGGTTCTTCCTGGATATGAAAAGTGACGAGAGAAAAATTATCCTTTCCATAATTCTGACCTTTCTCTTTCTCTTATAGCATTTTGGCTTGAATTCCACAGACTCAGCCAAAGATCTTGCTTTGATACCACTGTAATATCCCCAAAATGGGACTGCTTAGCAAGCATGCACTAAAAAATGAATTTTCAGAGATATATCCTATAAATAATGAAATCAACTCTTGGATCCTTTATATCAGACAATATAAAACTTAAATCCAAGAATAGAGCTGAAACAAATCAATCTAGGTGGGTTAAACTGACCTCCCACACCTAGGATAGCAAAAAAAAGTCTAAAACCCCAAACACTAGAACACAAAAATTACTGCATTAAAGGGACTACTCAGTCGAATGAGGGTTTGTACACATAAATAGAAGAGAAAAACAGATCTGATATTATATTAAATAATATGGCTCAAGAACAAAGATCTAGTCTCCTTATTACAAAATCTAGAGAACTCGGAAAGGATTTCTAGGCATACACCTAAATACAAATGGTGACCTTCAACAAAAAGACTGAATAATCACTAAAAACTGAAGTACAAGAGTGTATAAGGCTGTAAGAATATATATCTAATTCATATCTGATCAAAGGTCTTCCGCCATGGAAGAATCAACTCTCCAATCACAGGAAAACTCCCCGAAAGAGCCACAAATTACACTGCTGAAACTACGCTCTAGAAATAATGCAATTCCTAGACTGGAATAAAATTGTAGGTGATGATAATACGTTGGCCTACTTCCAAAGGTATGAAATAAGCTCAGGAACCCTCCAAACTGATCCACCAATAGAAGGGAGCCTCCCTCCTATGCAAAACCAACTCAGAAAGTGGGTTTCTCAATGCTCCACTGCAACACCCTGCAACTCAACACAACCTCCTACAGAAACTGCGCTGAAACTAAAGACTGAAGCTTGGCACCAATGCAATATGTGTGGAATGATATATCAGATCTCTCCCAAGAGCTACTCAAATGGAAGAGAAGTAATTCCTAAACAGGAATACCTTAGTGCTAAACAACACCAACAATCTTAGCTCAATGACTGAAGAGAGAAAAAGTCTAAGCAGCCATAAAAATATAATTCACAAACTAACCTCAAATGGCTGCCATTATCTTCCTTATAAGATAATTGAGCCTTCTCACCTTGGGTCCCACTCATTAGGGTTTTCACCATCACACAAACAATCTCCCTCCAAAACTTTGTTGTACCTTCATTAGAGCCACTCCTCTAAAACTGCGTTGTTTGATTTGGTAAAGGTTGACCTCTTAAATCTACTTTAGCCCTTTTCACACCTAAGGGTCTTCAATCTAGCTCACATATAGCTGTCTAGGCTGAACCTCTTTCATATTGAGCTATTTTTATTGGTAATCCACTCCTCCTACATTTATGTTGTTGACTTGGTCAAACTTGACTTTGTCCACATGCAAATGTCCCTTTCCACACATGAGAGTGCTAGATCCAGTTATTTGTATGATCCCTTTTCACATCAAGAGGGATTTTATTTCCATTTCTGAAATGTATGGGTATCCTTACCCATTTATTCATCTCCTAAGTGAAAACAGAAAAAATAAATATTCCAATTAGCTGTATGTTAATTTTGGAATATTACAATGTTTGTCATCATTAATCATTCCAATGAGTTTTTGATGACGCAATGTGCATGTTACTATATTTTTTGTCAAAATATAACGATTTAAGAACATTGTTATGGAGTATTTTTCATTATGTTTCCAAGGCCATATAGTGTTAGAGACAATCAATTTGTTAAGAATTAATTAGTGTGTATCATTTCCCTTGAGTAATGAGAAGATAGTTTTCCTATGAGTCAATACATGATTTATCTCTATTAGGTTTATTATCTAACAAATTCCCTTTAGATGAATTTCCATTAGTGTGTGTAGAGATATATTATTTAATACATAATGAAGCTTTGTAAATTTGATTAATGAGAGAGATATAGCACTCCTCAACACTCTTGGCACATATTAACATGCTTTGGCACACACTAACATTCCTTGTCACCTCGCATGTCTTCGAACATCTTTATACCTAGAGCATATTGCCATGACTAGGACACCCAAGCACATGTTGGAAAGTCATATCATAACATAACACGCTACTAACATGTGTTGGCATGCCTTTTAGTCCCTAGCATGCCCTGGAACACTTTGGCATGCATTAATATACATGAGCACTTAACACATGACATTGGAACTTGGCATGTATTGTAACCTATTATTAGTGTGCCTAGCATGCCCCTTTTGAAAAAAAGATAATATCTTGACTTATTAACACTCTTATGTGTTCATTTTCTTGCATTTTAGCTTGTTTATTATTTTTGTTGCCTCGATACTCCTTGACACATGTTGGCATACCCTAGCACCCTCCACATCCTAGCATGCCTTAGCATCTTACATGTCTTGGCACTATTTTTCACATGTTAAAACACACTATAAATCCTTAGAACACTATGAAATTTCTTCACGTGCCCTGATATTCCCTAGCATGCCTTAAAATTTCTTAACCTACCTTGTCATTCCCTCCTTGGAATTATAGCTAGCATTGGTTGACACTCCCTCACACACCCTCGTATTCATTCACTTCCATGCATTTTGACCCAGTGCTCCCATATGTTTCCCTAGTACTCCTTAACACTCCTCGTCATGCATTAACACACTTTGTCACACCTTAGAACTCTTCAATGTGCCCTTCCACTTCATAACATGTGTATCACTCCCTAACTCATATTGGCACTTGGCACATGTTGGTGCTTGGAAAGTATTAGCATGTCTAGCATTCATTAAGATTCCTTGGTATGCTTTGGCATGGTTTAATATTAAATTTATTTGATATCAATTATCATAAAGTAGATGAGAAGTAACAGAGGATGATTTTGCACTTAGAATGCACTAATGCACTAACACTTGGCACTTGGCACTTATTGCCACCTAGTGTTGGTGTGCCTAGCATGCCCCTCCTGGAAAAGTTAAATTCATGACTTGTTAACCATATGATGTGTTCATTTCCTTGTAGTTTAACTTTTTTCTCCTTATTTTTTCCTTGATAGTCTGTGGAAAATATTTTTGCACCTTTTCACATCTTTTCATGCCTTAGTACTTGACACATCTTAACATATTTGACATGCCTTCAAACTATCTAGCACATGTTAGCATTCCCTAACATGTCTTGCCACTCATTCCCTCAAAACTAGCTTTACACTTTTTCACAACTTTGGAACCCAATCAAGTCCTTAGCTACTACAGTTCATGTGACATTGGCCTACTTCAGCCGCAGAAATTTAACCAATTGTGCCTACTACAAGTAGATTGTGCCTTGTTCACCTAAGAACTTACAAAGATAAGGATCACATCTATCCATGTCCATAAAGAAACTAAGAAACATAGCTTACATAGGAAATATTTCACATGTATGTCCAGTTCATATAAGCAATAGAGAATTAATTGAGAGTTTGCAAGAACCAAAAGATACACAAGGCACACAAGACATAATTTGGAACAAACTGAGTGCCCCAAAACTTATACATAACAATGCACAATATGAAATTTTCAAAAATAGTTTAAAACATGATCATTCATCCAAAGTGTGCCACATGTCATATAAAAATAATAGATAAAGGAAAGATAGTGTTGTGCCCAACAAAAATTCTCCCTTTGTCTAAAAATTCTTCGTTGAGACCCTTATCGCAATCATAGGATTACCTCTTGCAAATCCTATCATGAGCTTCTTCTAACACACTTCGTCCTTGCCACACTAGAATTCACTAACACTCCCTGTCATAGACTCTTATTTGTTCATTTCCATGCATTTTGACCTAGTTTTCCATTGTCATGCCTCAACTGTTAGGTCCCTATATTACTAGTATAGTCCCTTATTGTTATTAGTGTAACCCCATTATTGTTATTATTGTACCCTTGTAACCCCCATTTTGTTATTATTGTGCCCTTAAATTATTATTGTTAGGTTAGCTAGGATTACATTGTGGCCCACTAGGATTACATTATGGCCACATGGACTCCTATATATAGAAAGGAGGTTTTGTAAATTGTATCATCCAATAATTGTTCATTTATGTAATGTATTGGAGGTTTCCCCCTCGAAGTGGCTTATTTCTAGGGCGTTGATATCTCTTTTCTTCTATTTTTGGAGCTGGTTACACAACATTTCATATCAGAGCTTTGGATTCTAGGGTTTCGCTGCTCCAAATAGGTCACCGTGGAATTTTCGCTATAACGGTTTTTATACGAAGTTTCAGAAGCGGAAATTTTTAGGGTACGAAGCAAAAATCCTGAGGAAGATTTTCTAAAAATTTCATAGCTTCGTTCGCAACATTTTCGGAGATATGATCTGTGGAATTTAGGTCTTTTTTCAAGATCCTAAATATCTCATCGTGGAATTTGTGATATAAAATTTTTTCTATGAAGGTTAAGAATCTAA
The DNA here is from genome assembly GCA_034641835.2 of Pinus albicaulis. NCBI lineage: Eukaryota > Viridiplantae > Streptophyta > Pinopsida > Pinales > Pinaceae > Pinus > Pinus albicaulis. The sequence goes on from CM076583.1 coordinate 781,541,274, forward strand.
AATTTTTAGGGTGTGAAGCTTAAATCCTGAGGAAACTTATCGCAAAATTTCAGAGCTTGGTTTTCAATATTTTTGGAGATATGATCTGTGGAAGATAATGCTTTTTCAAGCTCCCGAATTTCATCTCAAAGAGGTGATCGTGGGAAAAGTTCAATAACTCTCTCTATGAGAATCGGATTGGAGTGCCGTAAAAATTGGTCATAAGTAAATGGACTGTAATGTATTGGCTATCACTTTCAGAGGCAAAGGATGAAACAGTGACACGTGGCAAGTTGTACAAATTTGATCTACTGAACCAATCCATAAATAGGTCATTATGGGAGATTGGACATAACTTTGTCTTGGAGAATCCAAATCAGGTCAGAACTGTGGAATTCAAAAGAGAATTCAGAGGGAAATTTCAGTGCTGAATTTTAGATATTGAAGAGACATAATCACAGAGATAATCCAATTTCAATATCAAGCTCCTCAAAAGAAAAATGTGTGTATTTTTTTTCCGAAGTGCATAAGTCTTGTTTGAAAAGTCAATTTGAATTGATTCCAAGGACATATTGTAGAATAGATATCAGTATTAGGTTCTAAAAAATTCCCTGTAAAAATAATTCAACACCCATTAAGCCTTCATAGGGCTCTACTATGACTCATGAAGATGAAGAATTTCAACATGATCTATCAAAATTACAAGAGCAAGTGCACCAAATTTTGCTCTCGCAAAGAGCAGCAAAAAATGAAATGAAAGTTTTGAAGAAATGCGTGGAAGCAAAGATAGATGGTGTGAAGAATAATATGGATGGTTTGAGGAAAGGCGTGGAATCTAAGATAGATGGCATGGAAGCTGGCATGGAATCTAAGATGGATGACATGGAAGCTAAAATGGAAAACATGAAGAATGATCTAAAAGCAAACATAGAAGGTTTGAGAAAGTTGATACAAGAAATGTTTCCTAATGGTGAAAATATAGTAGAGGAAACTCATGATGAGAAAAAAATAAATGTTAATCATGATTTCATAAACTCTAATGTTGGCGGGAAGAACCACCATATTTCAAAAATGGATATGAGGAAGTTTGATGGAAAGGATCCTGTAACATGGATACTATATATGGAGCAATATTTTGATCTCCATAACGTGCAAAACACACAAAAGGTACGCATTGCAACTTTACATTTAGAACAAAATACATTTGTATGGTATCGATGGCTTTTCTCCCATAAAAAAAATTGTCACTTGGTCAATTTTTACGGAGGAAATTATAGCACATTATGAGGATACAAAGAGCAACACCTTCTTAGCCAATTGATAAATCTCAAACAAAAGGGTTTAGTGGGGCAGCACATTGAGGACTTCCAAAAATTGAATATAAGGGTAACTGATATTCCAGAGGAACACAGGATTGATCTCTTCATAGGCACTTTAAAGGATAACATCCAACATGAAGTTCACGTTTTGGAACTTGATTCATTGGAGAAGGCATTCAGGTTGGCAAGAAAAATTGAATGTAAAATTATGGTGACAAGGAAGCCTACCACTCACTTCTATAAAGAGGGAAGTGTTGCTACTCCTAGATTTCCACAACCTACAAGGTTGACACCACAACAATTGGAAGAAAAAAGAGCAAAAGGGCTTTGCTACGGTTGTGATAGAAAATACACTAAAGGTCATAAGTGTGCTGAGAAGAAATTATTTTACATAGATTGTGAAGAAGAAGAAGAAAATGAACAAGAAGAGGATATACACCAGGAACCACCCCTAGAAGAGGAAGAAATGAATCCGACCATATCGTGTAATGCACTGGCAGGAATTACAACTCCTCAAACTCTCAAGATAGAAGGACATATAAAGAAGAAAAGGGTAATAGTGTTGATTGATTCAGGTAGCACCCATAATTTTATTCATTATAAGGTAGCCAAGGAATTAAATTGTTTCCTATACCCAGCACCAGAATGTCAAGTGATGGTTGCAAATAGAGGAACTATAAATTGCTCTGGAAAATGCCATAATATCAAGCTAACCATGGGGGAATATGTGTTGACTAGTCCAATGCTTTCCATTCCTATGGGAGGTGCTGATGTTGTACTAGGAGTACAATGGTTACAATCTTTGTGGACGGTAGCTTTTAATTTTCAAGAACTTTTCTTGAAATTTTTTTCAGAAGGAAAGGAAGTTGAATTACGGGGTATTGCGGGGAAGCCAGGAAGGATAATAAGCTCTAATGTCATGACAAAGCTTCTAAAGAAAGAACAGCGAGGCGTAATTGCACAATTACGCTCACTAGAAGTTCCAACATCAAAATCATCTATTTCTGCAGATCTCCAACAAGTCTTGGACAATCATTCCAAGGTGTTTGAAACTCCCAAAGGACTCCCACCTATTCGTGATCATGATCATGCTATTCATTTGATTCCAGGAAGTGTTCCTCCAAACATTATGCCTTATAGATATCCTTACTTCCAAAAGAGCGAAATTGAACGTATGATTGCAGAAATGTTAGAGGCGGGTATAATTCAACCTAGTCAAAGTTCTTTCTCTGCTCCTGTATTTTTGGTACACAATAAGGATGGATCATGGCAAATGTGTACAGATTATAGGGAGCTCAATAAGCTCACCATTAAAGACAAATTTCCCATTCCTGTGATTGATGAATTATTGGATGAATTACATGAAGCAATTTATTTTACCAAGTTGGATCTTCGTTCAGGATATCATCAAATTAGAATGAAGACTGAAGATATTCTGAAAACAGCATTTCGAACTCATGAGGGTCATTATGAATTTTTGGTCATGCCTTTTGGCCTTACCAATGCACCTTCTACATTTCCAGGGTTGATGAATTCCATTTTCAAACCCTTCCTTAGAAAATTTGTGCTAGTATTTTTTGATGATATACTAATCTATAGCAGGTCTTGGAAGGATCATGTTGAACATGTTGACAGGGTGCTCAAACTATTGCGGGAGAAACAATTATATGCAAAAACATCCAAATGTTTCTTTGGAGTACAAGAGGTGGAATATCTGGGTCATATTATATCTCACGAGGGTGTTAAAGTAGACCCTAACAAAATTAAATCCATTAAGGAATGGAAAGTCCCCAAGACAATAAAGCAGTTGCGAGGATTTCTCGGGTTAACGGGCTATTATCGCAAGTTTGTTAAGAATTATGGGAGAATAGCAGCACCTCTAACAACATTATTGAATAAAGATGCATTTTCATGGACTCCTGAAGCAACTAAGGCCTTTGAACATCTTAAAGAGGCAATGTGCCTAGCACGGTCTTAGCTATGCCAAACTTCAAAAAAACCTTTATTGTGGAATGTGATGCCTTAGGAAATGGAATTGGTGCAGTTTTAATGCAGGAAGGAAGACCCATTGCTTTTGAAAGTCGTCCAATCAAAGGAAAGTATTTACAGAAACCTATTTATGAGAAGGAAATGTTAGCAATACTACATGCACTAAAAAAATGGAGAACTTACCTAATGGGAAGACACTTCAAGGTAAAAACTGATCATGATAGTCTGAAACACTTTTTGGAACAAAGACTATCTTCAGAAGAGCAGCAAAAATGGGTCAAAAAGATGTTGGGTTATGACTTTGAAATAATCTACAAAAAAGGAAAGCTTAATGTTGTTGCAGATGCACTCTCAAGAAAGAATGAAGAGGTGGAAGCATTGCTTTGTGCCATTTCTATTATCCAACCAGATTGGAAAACCGAAGCAAGAGATGAATGGAAGAAGGACAAAGATGTATGGACACTCATTCAAAAGTTGCAGCAAGATCCTAGTACATCTGATACATTTAGTTGGAAAAATGATTCCTTATGATACAAAGATCGCTTATATCTTTGTAAGAATTCCCAACTAAAACAAAAGATTCTTCTGGAATTGCACACTTCTCCTTTAGGAGGACACTCAGGATTTTTAAAAACTTACCACAGGGTGAAGAAAGAACTTTTTTGGGATGGCCTTAAATCTGATATTCGAAAGTTTGTGGCGGAATGTTTGGTTTGCCAGCAGAATAAAGTGGAAACAATTAAGACCCCAGGACTTCTACAACCTTTATCCATTCCAAGTCAACGTTAGGAGGAGATTTCAATGGATTTTATCACAGGTTTACCTAAGTCCGAAGGAAAGAGTGTCATCATGGTGGTAGTTGATAGACTTACCAAGTATGCACACTTTGTGCATTATCTCATCCATTTAAAGCAAGTACAGTTGCTACTACATTTATGGACAGAATTCAAAAGCTACATGGAAGCCCAAGGGTTATTGTGAGCGACAGAGATCCCATTTTTACTGGAAAATTTTGGACGGAGTTATTTTCTTGTTTGCGTACTCAATTAGCTCATAGCTCATCTTATCATCCTCAATTTGATGGTCAAACTGAGATAGTAAATAAATGTTTGGAAGGATATCTTCGTTGTTTTGTATCTGATAAACAAACACAATGGGTCAAGTGGTTACCTCTTGCTGAATGGTGGTATAACACTTCCTTCCATACTACAGCAAAAATGACCCCATTTATGGTACTTTATGGATATCATCCACCATCCATCACATCATATTTAAGGGAAAATTCTAAAGTTCAAGCAGTGGAAGATCACATCGAGCATCAGCAAGAAGTTCTCCAACTCTTAAAGGATAACCTGAATTTGGCACAAAATCGAATGAAACAACAGGCAGATCAACATCGCAGCGAGAGAAGTTTTGATGTAAGAGATTGGGTATTTTTACGGCTACAACCATACAAACAAATGTCCCTCAAGCAAGCAAAGAAGGATAATAAATTATCGCCAAAGAACTATGGTCCTTACAAGGTGTTGCAAAAGATTGGTACTATGGCATACAAATTGGAGCTTCCTGCTTCTTCGCGAGTACATCCAGTTTTCCATGTTTCATGCTTAAAGAAGGTTATAGGTGGAAATCTTCCAGTTCAAACAGTATTGCCAGAACTTGATGGGGAAGGGAAAATCATATTGGAACCTGAAGCAGTCATGGAAAAAAGAACTCGACAACTACGGAATCGATCAATTTCAGAGTATCTCATCAAGTGGAAGAACTTACCCACTTAAGATTCTACATGGGAGGATGAGAATTTTATACAGAAGCACCCAGAGCTACTCAAGCATTGAGGACAACACTTTTTTGAAGGAGAGGGGCATGTTAGGTCCCTATATTACTAGTATAGTCCCTTATTGTTATTAGTGTAACCCCCTTATTTTTATTATTGTACCCTTGTAACCCTCATTTGGTTATTATTGTGCCCTTAAATTATTATTGTTAGGTTGGATAGGATTACATTGTGGCCCACTAGGATTACATTATGGCCACATGGACTCCTATATATAGAAACGATGTTTTGCAAATTGTATCATCCAAGAATTTTTCATTTATGTAATGTATTGGAGGTTGCCCCCTCGAAGTGGCTTATTTCTAAGGCATTGATATATCTTTTCTTATATTTTTAGAGCTGGTTACACAACATCAACACTCCTTAACACTCATCAACATGCCTTGAAATTTTCTGGCATATGTTAGCATACATTTTAATTCCTTGGCATGCCCTAACCCTCCATAGCTATCATTCCCTCATAACTAACCTTACTCAATTTTCAACTTCGGAACCCAACCAAATCTTCACTTGACTACAATAGCTTGACTAAGTTACAATTAATACAACTAGAATATGCTCTTGAATTATGTAGCTAGGGAGGTAATCCAGAAGCTTATTTATATGGGTTTGTGTGAGTTTGGTCACAAAAGTCTTTGTGGGAAATGAACCCAAGTGAAGGTGCTTGGACCTAAGATGGGGTTTAAAATATAAAAGAAAACTAAAAGGGAAAAATAATATTTCCTAAGGTCTAAGTGGATAAAGCCCGTAAGTTATACAGAGGTCTTAATAGGCCTAGCTAGGAAAATATATTTAAGGAGGAATTAGTATGAAGGAAAGAACATCAAGTGAGAAGGATCTCATTTGATCAAGGAGGTTAGGAGAGATGTAGTCCTCAATTTGGTCGAGTTAGAGGGTTGACTATGGGTTTCTAAAGGGAGGCCATGATCATCCACCAAGTGCAATATCATCATGTGAATGTTCACAATAATGTCACATAGCTTAATGGGTTCTATATAGGAAGTAGGCTAGAATACTATTGGTTCTCTTATGGAAGGTCGAGCTCAAGAGAGGAAACTCATGAGAATTTGGGCATGTGATTTTAGTGGTGTTTCTGTGTGAAGGCCACATAAAATTTTGAAATAGTAGAGAGGGTTGAGACCCTATCTTGTGGTGGTTAGTAGGCTAGAAGGTCTGTGATAAATACCAAAAGAAATGGAGGAGGGTTTGAACTAGAATTTAGGCCATAGCAGAAGTAACCACAAGTGTAATATTGACCAAGGTAACCGTAATTTGAGGGTTGTAGAAATCTAAAGTTTAGGTAAATATTTAGTCAAAGATATTCCCAGAAGCTATGGATCTATATGAGCTAGGTAGATTCCCTTATGGAGGCAATAGTTGTTGTTTTTGATATGGGCGGATAGGTTTTTTTCTAAAGAAATTAGAATAGAAGTATAGTACCCTCGTTAGGGAGGTTTCCTAGCATGTTCAATCCATAAGTTATGCCCTTAAGACTGTGACAAATTTTCCTAGAAGAAGAGGGGTTTTGACCCTTAGAGAGAGCTTTATCTCTACAATATATATCACATATTTGGAAGATGTTTTTCAGAAGTATGTGCAGAGATAGAAAATCCAAAAGAAGTCGGAACCCGATTAGAATATTGAGCAGAAGAAATGTGCCATATGAGGAATGGATTGACATGAAGAGGAGTTGATTTTCGTGGAATGTCCATAGAGTTTTGGATAGAGATCTGAAGCAGCCTATAAAAATTTAGTCAATGGATTGTTAGTGGGTGATTTACGACCCTAGTTTAGTCATCTAAAAATTATTAGAAGGATGATAAGAGGAGTAGTTCAAATTTGTTCATAGATTGGAAAACAAAGAAATTGGTACACAAGAATAGTGATTTTGAGAGGACTCAAATCACTATTAGGTGGCATATTTGAAGAGCCATAGATGAGGGCAGTTTTGTGGGCACTAGATCAGTAAACGAATTGACTCTGGTTTGGAAAATCGATGGCATTCCAAGTACAGTTGGAGGGTTGCTAGGTGACTATGAAAGAGGAGCCCTAACTCTTGTAATTGTGAAGGAAAAAAATATTGGTAGAAGGGTAGGCGTATTGGGCCTAAGGATGTGCAGACTTTGAAGGACTAAAGTAGCAAAAAATTGAGCTAGCCAATAGCCCTAGTTCACTGTATTGTAGAGGATTAAGTCAGTGAGAAGAATGTAAACCTCCATAGCCCTACACTTTTCATCTTGAATCAACAATATGACAAAAGTGGGAAAACCAAAGAGCTATTCAAAAACGGAGTTATGAACAACTAATCTAAAACCATAAGTGTTTTACACCTTAAAGGAAAAAAGAGGTAGATATAGGGAAACATTTTTTGAGCTGATTTCATTAACCTAAAATATTCGGGTTCACTGATAGAGGAAAATTAAGGAGTTTCATAATGGGAGGCAAGAGGAACTGCCAGATGTATTCAAGAGATGTGGACTGAAAGGGCTATGTGTGGCCACCATAAAAAATTGGGTCAAGTTTTGTCTTGTTCAAGGTAGATTGGTTATCAAAAGACTGACACCAAGCCCTAGTTGTATTCCTTGTCTCAGTATGATTTTAAAGTGCTATGATCCCAGGTATGAGAGCTCTAGCCTATTCTATTATAGTTTGTAATTTAACGAAGAATGGTTTGAAAAATTTAAAATTTTTCATGTGCACTAGTTGATTCCCTAATGTGTGTAGGTTTCTTTGTGCAAATTAGATGTGTTTTGGCAATTGAGTGTGTTTGCATCAAATATTCTAAGACCAAGCACATATTCTCATATGTCGTGGAAATTCAACATATGCCTTGTTCACCTAAGAAATACCTGTAATTCATCTTAGGCTACTCATGTCCAAGCTCCACTCATCCTGTTTAAAACGTTACCAAGACAAGGCTCATCACATCCAAATGTGGTTGTAAAACAACTAAGGAACACAATCTACATCTTGACATGCCATAGCACCTAGCATGTCTTAAATGCCTTAATGTCACTATGTGCCATCTGTTATCATCCCCTACATTCCTTGGCATGCTTTTACACACCCTAAAACACCCTATCACTTCCTAACATGTCTTAGTATTTTAGCATACCGTGGCACTTCCTAGAATATAACCTTGTCACTCCCTCCTTAACACACCTAGAACTCATTGACATTCCCTATCACATACTCTTATTCATTCATTTTCATTAATGTTGATCTAGTTCTTCCTTGTGTTTCCTTGACACTCCCTGAGACTCCCTAGCACGCGTTGGCACACCTTAACACTAAGCACATATTGGCATGCCACCCTAACACTCTAGAATTCCTTGTCACTACCTAGCATACATTTTCACTCTCTCCTTAGCACACCTAGAGCTCATCGACACTCCAAGTCACAAAATATTATTCATTCATTTCCATGCATTTTTACCTAGTGCTCCCTTGATATTCCACAACATTCCTTAGCACTCCCTAGCACATGTTGGTACACCCTTGCACCTAGGCAAAGTTGGCATGTCAACATGACCTATAGCATGCCTTAACACTGCCTAGAAAACCTTGTCACTCCTTCCTTAGCACACCTAGAACTCACTGACACTTGCAATCACAAAATCTTATTTTTTCATTTCCATGCATTTCGACGTAAAGCTCCCTTGTGTTTCCCTAGCACTCCCAGTTAACACTTCCTTGCATGCATTGGCACATCTTGGCTGCATGTCACCCTAGAACTCTAGAATTCCTAAGAACTGCCAATAATTCCTTGTCACTCCTCCTTAGCACACTTGGAACTCCTTGACACTCCCTGTCACACACTCTTATTCATGCATTTCCATGCATTATGACATAATTCTCTCTGGTGTTTCTCTAGCGCTCCATAACACTCCTTGGCACACATTAGCACACCCCGGAACTTGGAACATCTTGGCATGATTTCCTAGCACTCTATCATGCCTTGCAACTGCATATCATACCTTTTCACTCCCTCCCTATCACCCCTAGAACTTGCTAAGACTCTCTATCACACACTCTTATTCATTCATTTCCATGCAATTGAAACTAGTCCTCCCTTCTGTTTCCCTCGGACTCCCTAGCATGTGTTGGCACCACACCCTAGAACCTAGCACATATTGGAATGCCTAGAATGCCTTGGAAATTTATAGCATGTGTTAGCACTTCCTTGGATTCCCTACACACCTTTGTACTCCCTAGTTGTCATGCCCTCGTAGATAGCCTTAATTTTCTTACAACTTAGGAACCCAATGAAGTCATTGAAGAAAAGGTGTTGTGTCTAGCCCAAAGTCTCCCTTTGTTTGAAACTAAATTATCCATCCACTTATCACAATCATAGGATTTCCTCCTGCAAGTCCTATTATCAAATTCTACTAACTCACTTCATCCATGGGACACCTGGAATTCACTGACACTCCCTGACATACACTCTAGTTATTCATTTGTCTCCATGCGCTTTGAGCTAGTTCTCCCTTGTTATGCTCTCACACTCCCCAACACTCCTCGACATGCATTGGCACTATCTGGCATGAATTAGCACACATTTTAATTCATTGACATGCCCCAACACTCCTTAATTATCATGTCCTCATAACTACCCTTATTTTCTTTTAGACATAGGAACCCAACCTGCAAGTCTTACCTCAACTACAAAAACTTGGCCAATTTTCATTTACTGCAACTATACTATGCCCTGTTCAACTAATAATAGATTATAACTCATCTTAATCTTCTCATATCCAATCTTATCTCATCCCACTTAACAAGTTACCAATTCCAGTCTCAGGTCCAATCGTGGCCATAAAACAACTAAGCAACATAATTTACATCCTGACCTGCCATAACACCTGAAAATTATAACAATAAATTCGCACCATGTGGCATGTGTTAGCATCCCATGCATTTCTTGGAAGGCTTTGGAACTCCCTAACACACCCTACAATTCCCGGACATGTCCTGACCCTATATCGTCCCTTGGAATTTCCTAGGATATAACCTTGTCATGAATCCCTCCTTAGCACAATTGGAACTTGATGGCACTCCCTATCACACACCTTATCCATTCATTTCCATGAATTTTGAACCAGTTCTCGCTTCTTTTTTTTGTGGCACTCGCTAACACTTTGTAACACACATTGGAACACCCTCACACTTGGCACATCTTGGCATGTCGCCCTACCACTCTAGCATTCCTTGGCACTACCTAACATACATTATCACTCCCTCCTTACAAACCTAGAACTCTCTAAGAATCCCTATCACACACTCTTATTCATTCATTTCCATGAATTTGAAACCAGTGCTCCCTTGTTTTCCCCTGGCACTCCATAACACTCGCTAACATGCATTCGCACACCCAACTAGCACCTAGCACATATTGGCATATTTCCCTGGCCTCTAGCATGCCTGAGCACTACCTAACTGATCTATAATTATGTAGGAATGCAATAAAATACAAAAATAGACACAAACATAGATGCATTAGAAATAATACTTCATTTCATTAATATCAAATAACTAAAATATGTCTATAGAAATAATGGCAATAAACTAACTAGGGCAATGGTAGATTATCTCTTAGAAGAGGTGTGGCAGTGACATGCCTCTGAAATGTCTTACAATGAGGCTCAGGGGCATATTTATTATTGAGAAATAATGGAAAACAGTAAAAATCTAAAAACCTAACCCTAGGAGATGAAGCGCCAAAACTATGGGCCCCGTTTGGGTAAATTGGTGTTTTAACTTCCGGGGACGTTACTTTGGAATACAATCTTCGTTTGACATGCACCATACCTTGTTAGAAATATATATCCGAGGAATACAACTTTTTATATGAGCAACACCAATCAAACATCCCATGTTGGTCTCGGTTTTCCCAAAAAATGTCGTTTAGGACCTCAAAATGGCTCTGGAAGTTCAGGACTCGAAAAGATGCTAAAAATAGTATGTTGTGCCTAAACTGAAAAACTGAAAGAAATAATGCTGGGGGCTCAAATGGAATAGGTTGGTGACCACCAATCTCCACCTTGATCATTAGGGTCCCAAAACGGCTCCGGATGTTCAGTACCCGAAAACCTACTAAAAATAGTAAGCTGTACTGAAAGAACCGATGGTGCAAGTCAAAATGGAATAGGTGGGTGGCTACCAATATCCACCTGGATCATTCCTCCCCAGGAGACAACCCACCAATAATGAAAATGAGTGTCAAGGTGCCCCAGTACAATCTAACAAGTGCAAATAAATGAGTTGAAGTCGAACACTGGAAAGAATCTACCAATCAGGAGGAAATGATGAGTCCCCACTGTCGATAGCGAAGAGTCTGCCACTGATGAATGCAAACCCTAAGGTACTAACAAAAATACTCTAGACCTTATTCCTAGAGCAATGAGTCGGAGTTGATGGGAAAATATCTGCTCGAAGGAAGGCATTAAGGCATCCCACATCAGTCCAGCGCGAGTGTAACCCGCAGGCCAAGATTTGGAAGGAATCGGATGAAGTAGAGTGACGGAACTGAACCGAAGTACGTTTCCGACGTGCACAAGATGAAGCTAGCACACGGGAGAAACCCTCTGAACCAACCAATAAAGAAAGCTGACACAGAGGCGAGATATCCACCGATAGGGTCAAATGGAAATCAAGGTATTGCACGAATCCCAAGTGTGATAATGTATGCTGACGTCGAACACAGGGGAAACCAGTCAGTCAAAGACCCATAATGATGATCAAATGTTGAGCACAAGATCACCTATCAATGAGGGAAATAGGGCCAGGGTGAGGCTCTAGGTCTGCTCTCAGAGCAATATGTTGTTGTCGATAAGAGACAAACCCACCGGCAAGAAGTCAATGGGGAACTTCTCAAACCAGCACGAGCAGAAGACCAAAACATTTGATGTGATAGAACAAGATACTGACAAAACTGGGAAGGCCGACTGAATAATGAGTCAAGAGACACCGCAGAATGGCTGACTCTGGTTAGACTTCCCTTGAACAAAATCATGACTCGTGATGACCATTACAGTAAAAAGTGACACTATATAAGTCTGTTATGCAGGAGGCAAAACAAACTCTCCATATGATTGGAAGAGATAACCAACCGGGGGAGGACTGACCAGTGAAACAAGGCAAAGGCTGAACCTAGGTCAAAAACTAAAACCATCCCAAATGAAGGAAATATATAAGTGCATGTGCTTTGTTCAAGGGCGACAAACTGACACTGTACTGCCATCAAATTATGAAGTTATATCCCGTTCCGGCTCTTTTTGTTATATTTTATTTTGTCTTTTTCATATAATAAGCCTGAAAAAGAATAAAAGAATTCTATGGTATAATGGATAGAACGAGTATCAAGAAACAGATGCACTAGTTCCTGGGATTGGAACGATCCTATGCACAATGCAAGGTGACAGAAACTGGTAAGAGATACTCAGAGGAGTGTTCCATCCATGGGTAAAAGGGTGTCAAGTCGCGATAGCTAAGTGCATGCAATGGTGAACTTGTACAGACAGTCAAAGGTCAAAAGTTGGCTTAAACATCGAGTCCAAAATGAAGTCGGCTAAAGGCCAGGATAAACAAGTAGCCAATATGCAATGCAGTAATACAACTCAACAACACCAGGGAGCCTCTAGGGTAATAGCCAGAAAAATGATAATGAGGAAGAAGAAGAATGAAGCTTCAACACATAAGTCATGGCGGGACTAAAGAGGACTCCCGAGCCTACATAAAATGCAGCATGGGCAACAAGTGATAGCGAGGAACTAACTAGGAAGCCCATGTAAAGGAAGGCTCTACCACCAAGTCCTGATTACATAATCGGCAAGTGAAATGGGTGAAATACTCATGACCTGATGGGATCGACCCTATGGAAAGTGATCATAATGGAGGCTAGTATGAAAAATGCAACGGAAATTGGATTCCCTAACCTATATGCTAGTGAAGATCATATACCTGCAATGACAAGTCAGTAGTCATGGATTAAAAACCGGAAAAAAAATCTCGAATTCGTCAAAATGTACCTGAAAATATACCAGTCTGGGCACTTCCAAGCATCCGGGTTATGCAGCTTAAGATATATTGAAAAAATAAGCATAACAAATTTTTCCAAAAGATTTTCAATTTTGGGCATAAATACACAAGTTACCTCATATTTGGTTCATTGTTACATTGCTGATTTGGGAAAAAGTGCTCTGGAGAAAAAGCCTCTTTCTTCAAAATAGGAGCAATCGACCATCAAACTTCACCGAATTTGTTAGGTAAGCTCTTGATTCATCCCTGTTATTCATTTTGTCCGTTCATAAGTTAAAAATTAGGAATTTTCACCGTAGAATCATTTGTTTAAAATCACAGGTTTGCGCATACGCGGGTTGATAATGACCAAGTCACGTATACACGCGACTGTGCACAAAGAAAGTCGCGTATACGCAACCCAAAATGAAAAAACACGCATATAATGAAAAAATTATTGAATTTTTGTAGGATTACTATATCTTGGAGAGAGCGTGAACACAGTGCCATAGACAATGAAGTCATGCAGGATCAAACATCACTAAATATTCTCCGAAATTGCGGATTGCTCAAGTTTTTCAAAATGCCAAATATGAAGAGTAATGTCCGGTTGCTCGAAATGCTTGTGAACTATTCGGAACCGGAAGAAGACTGCTTCATAATAGATCAAATGCCCATATGCATCGAAGTGGAAGATATCTATTTTATTACTCGACTCTCCCGGAGGGGGGAGCCAGTAGACTTGCATGGTAAGCCTTTCGGAGGGCTAACCATGGAATATTACGTCCACATCTACTGCGTAGAGGGTTCCAAGAAAGTTGGAACTCAAATTTCTATAAAAGATTTAAGAGACTTGCACATGAAAATCCTCCTTTTTACTATTGGCAGGGTAGCGGGATCTGCTTCCCTACACCAGGCATCCAGGACCCAAATGAGTATAGCAGTGGTATGCTTAACTCATATATATGATTGGTGCACAGCTCTACTGATGAATATGAAGCAACAATTGACTTCTATTCGAAAAGTGAAGAGAAAACATTTTGGATATGCTACAATCTTGATGACATTCTTCTTCGAGAAGATTCCTGGGTTGAGACCCAAAGTGATCTCTTCTATCAACAGCCCTAGAGATCCAAGAATTGCCCGATGGGCTGACATGATGAAGAGATTGGGGGGAAGTGAAGTTCCCTGATCCACTTGGGATGATGAGTTCTTCCTTTGGTGGGGAGAACAAATCATCGTTGAGGAAGACTATCCCTATGCCGGGATGGATTTCCGAGGCGATCCAGACCTTGTCCTTCCATCAGGCGCGGCATGGGGTACAGTCAATAAGTTTGCAATTTTTTTTTACTTATATAATTTTTTTTGGATTTTTTCAATATATGTGAAAAAATGGAAAACAAACATGTTTTTGATTGGATTCATGACTTACAATTTTAAAATGATCATGATACAGATATTGGACGAGTTCGACCTGAGGGTTACCCATGACATAAGCGTCGCAGAGGCGAGGCGGATACAGTAGATCCAGACAGGACCCTCCAGGCTGTACAGAGGAACTTGGAGGGGTTCACCCGCCAAGTACCTATGGCTGTAGTGGAAGATCTGCCTGAAGCCATCCAGAGACGGGTGGTAGGAATACCCCATGACTGGGTACAATTATTCTGCCGAGTTGGCACCGCGATCGTGTTCTATAGGAACACAACTTCTGGGTAGGGACCACAGGATTAGATTGATATGATATATCAAATGACTGTATATTTTTTGAGACTGAACATGATCGGGCATAAGCCCAAATTTTGTATGACTTATGGATCCAAATTTTGTATAGTTTTTTCAACACTTTGATGATATATATACAGCGATTATTTGATGTGATGTGAAAAATGTATAAAAATGTATGATGCTTTTGATGATTAAATTTTATTGTATGGAATGATTAATATGCCAATCAATTTCTTGATTAGCTAATGAGTCTGCCATCCAATTGTCAGCTCGAGGAATATGAATGAAAGTTAAAAATTGAAATGATCTTTGTAACAAACGTACCCTCAAGAACAACCGGAGTAAAAATGGATCTCAAACCTGATAAGTATTGTTGAACTGCGACACCACCAGCTGGGAGTCCAAGAAAACTACCAACGAATCAACACCCAAAGATATTGCCTCCGAGAGTAGATAAACAACTGCAGTGTACTCTGCTATATTATTGGAAGCAGGACCAATGCAGACTCCTCTCGATACTAACAGCTGACCGGATGGATGATGAAGCACCCAAGCCACGGAAGCCAAGTTCCGGGTGTGTCTACTAGCACCATTGGCGAAACCAAAATGACTCATGACATCTGACACAACCTACCAAAGCAGATAAAAAAACATCACCATCCCATCAAAAATCTAAAAACCAGATATGTACAAAGTAAAACTACTATATACAAAATAAAAATGTCAGGCCGAAGCCTAGGCATAATACTTTTTCAAATAGAGCCCATTTCTGGGCTCCGGCAACTCGTTCCCTTCAAAATCAACCAAGGTATATGCTCCTTTCTTAAGGACTTTTTTAACGATGAAGGGGCCATACCACATAGAATTAAACTTTCCTGCCCCCAGGGCATATTTTTCTGGGGCATAGACCAAAACAAGATCACCTTCCGAAAAAACCCTAGGTTTGACCGCCTTATCGTACTCAACTTTAACTCAGTTTTTATGCGCTTCATTCATCGTGGCAGCATCTCGACGCTGCTCATTGAGATGTTCCAGATGAAGGAGGCATTCTTCAAGACTAGAAGTGTCAGGAAGAAGTTCAACAACTAACTTAAGAGAAGGAATCTCACATTCAATGGGAAATACAGATTCCAACCTGTGGACTAGCTGAAACGGAGTAAAGCCAGTTGCAGTTTTCACTGACGTTTTGTATGCCCAAAGTGCAGGATATAGCATAATATTCCAGTTGGATCGAGCTTTATCAATTGTCCTTTTCAGAATTGTCTTCAAGGATTTATTCACAGCTTCCACTTGCCCATTGGCTTGAGGATAATACGGAGATGAATGCTCCTGCCGGAAACCTAATTTTAGCGCCAACTCAGCCATAATGCTATTCTAAAAATGACTGCCATGATCAGTGACAATCTCTCTAGGAATACCAAAACGAGCAATAACCTGGTTGAAAAGAAAAAGAGCTGCAGTCTCACCATCATTCCCAAAAGTAGGCATAGCCTCGACCCACTTAGTAAAGTAGTCTACTGCTACAATAATGTACTTGTGACCTTTAGCCGAAGGTGGGTTACAAGTAGTATAATCAATACCCCACTTTGTAAAGGGACCAACAGTAATGAATGGAAAAAGCGGAGCTGGATGAGCGTGCATTTTTCGAGTATAAACTTGACACGGATGACACTTTTTTACCGACTCCATACAATCTTTGAAAATCGAAGGCCAAAAGTACCCAGCACGCAAGATTTTTTGGGTTGTAGCAAGCCCAGATAAATGACCACCACAAGCTCCACTGTGGGAATTATTCAGCACAGCCTCAGCTTCTTCAAGAGTTAAGCAACGTCTCAGGATTGAATCAACCCCTCGACGGTATAAAGCATCACCAATAATCAAATAATTCTTAGCCAAGTGACGGAACTTACGACGCTCATCTTTCGAAAAAGTAGAGGGAAACTTCACAGTCTGAAGATACACAATGATATCTCCATACCAAGGATCCTGTGGAGAGATAAGAAACAAATGTTCATCCGGGAAGGATTCATCATAGACTATCTCTTCCCCACAGGGCAACTCGGAGATCAATTCTGCGAAAACCAATGATTTCTTGTACTTGGCAGACATAAACTCAAGATCAAATTCCTGCAAAATCACAATCCATCTATTGTATTTTTCCCCAATCACTCGCCTACTGAGGACAAACTAAAATGGATTGGCTGCTGCCAAAACATAATTTTTTCGTAGAAGAATGTAATGTCGGAGTCGCTGCACAGCATGAACGGCTACTAAAGTTAACTTTTCTATTAGAGTATACCGGAGCTCAGGACCTACCAATCCTCGACTGAGATAGTATATAACATGCTCTGCCAGAGCATCATCCTCCTGAACCAGAACCATACCAATGGTAGATTCTGCTGCTGCAAGATACAAAAGGAAATCCCTGCTATAATCAGGTGGACTCAATAAAGGAGCAGAGGTCAATGCTTTTTTCAAAGCATCGAATGAGCGTTGAGCGAAGTCATCCCAAAAAAATGGAACTCCCTTCTTCAACAATCTCATAAATCCCTTAGTAACTTCAGCATAATTTACGATAAATCTCCGAAGAAAATTAGCCTTTCCTTGTAGACTTTGAAGTTGACGAATAGAGGACGGGGGAGGCAACCGAAGTATTGCCTCAACCTTGAAGGGATCTACCCTTATCCCTTCCCTAGACACAATAAATCCCAATAACCGACCGGATGTAACCGTGAAAACGCACTTGTTCGGATTCAACCTAATCTTGTAGAAACGACATCGTTCAAATATTTGACGGAGGTGAGCAGGATGATCCATTCTCTTTCGAGAATGAGAAGCTAAATAATCCAAATATGCCTCGATAATCTATTTGATGTCGTGGAAGGCGTATGACATGGCCCACTGAAACGTAGCCCCATCATTTTTAAGACCAAAAGGCATCTTCTTGTAAGCAAAAGTACCCCAGGGACAAATAAAGGTAGTCTTATGCTGATCTTCAGGATGGATAGTAATCTGATTATATCCAGAGAAACCGTCCATGAAGGAGAAAATCTCATTACCGGCACACTCATCAATGATCTGATCTATAAATGGTGTGGGGTAATTATCTTTAGGACATGCTTTATTAAGGTCTCTGAAATCAATGCAAACTCGAATTGTTCCTTGTTTTTTATCTACGGGAACAGGGTTTGAAACCCATTCAGTCAAAGGAATAGGGAAAATGAATCCTGCCTTGAGTAGCTTCTCCACCTCGGCTTTGATAGCCGCTGCCTTCCTAGGATTGACTCACAGGCTTAGCGTTTTCGTAAGTCTTGATCTCATGCTGGACAATAGATGGATCTATACCAGGCATTTCCTCATAAAACCAAGCGAATACATCCCTATACTCTTTAAAGAGATCGGTGTAAATCTGAATCTCTTCAGGGGAACATTCAGCTCCGATGAAGACATTCTCAATAACATTGGGATCCCTGGAAATGTTCACCAGGATAGTTGAAGAAATCACAGCCATGTTCCCTTCAGCATATACCTGTGTTGGTGCTAAAGGGTTCAGGACTGGGCGAACAGGACCAAGAGACTGAGGACTTGGAAAACTTGTTTCAACTTCGCTCAAATCAGGTAAAAAGTAAGACCGATGATGCAACTCATCTCACGGTCTATCTATACCAGTCATAGCTTCCAGGATGGCCTCTTCAGATGGAAGAGTGGTATCAAGGCAATCCTGGGTAGAAGAAGAACCAAGTGTCCAAGCCGTAGCCACATCTCCATCCAACTCTTCCGGTGAAAGAGGAGCTGGGATGGATTCTGCAGAGTCAACAATAGACTGATAAGAAATCTCAGCTGCAGACATTGGAAATGCCATTCCACCCACTTGACCTTCCGCTAATGTGGCGGTAGGGGAAGGTAAGGTCCAAGGGTCCGAAAAATAATGAGTTCTGAAGAACTCTCTTAGAAGAGGAGCCCTGGAGGATGAAATTGCATTTATATGAACCGTAGGAGGTGGAATATCAAAAGTACCCATTAAGGAAGAATACATTCCAACCCCTAAATTCTCAACAGGCGCCTTAGTATTATCCAACTTTGGAATAGTTGAGTCAGTAGATGCATTCGGGTCTACAGGAGAACAGTCCAGTTGATCCACTGTAACAATCCTCCCTTCGTGAGGGAAACAAATAATCCGAAATAATGAAGATGCAATGGCATCCATCTCATAAATCCAGTTTCTCCCCAACAGAAGGTTGTAGTCCAAGCTTGCATCAACTATCTCCACCTCTATATTTACAGTTTTTCCCCCAACACAGATGGGCAAAGCTGGGACAATACCATGCGGTCTGTGAGAATGACCATCAAACGCAGTCAGAAGAGTAGCAGATGGAACAGATGCGGGAGATCCAATTCCCTTCCAACATGTGAGAGACATCACACAAGTGGAAGCACCCTCATCAACGACCGTCCGGAAAATATTGCATTTTCGATATGACAATTTAATATGAAAATCCATATGATGAGGGAGTCTCTTTTTAAAATTAGACATATCAAATGTAATCATAAGAGAGTTCTTTGGATCAATAGCCCCAATGGCAGTGAGCAGAGCGCTGCGTTGAGAAGGACAAGACTGGAGCACCTCAAGAGCCGACATGGCACAAGGACTCTGCGCCAGATCTTCCACAATAGAGTAGTTCTGGGCAGCCCTAGCATTTGGATTAATCGTCGTGCGCTTAGTAGATGCTTTTGGCATCCGAGGTATAGGCTCAACAGTAGGCCTCGTAATATGAAGCGGCTCAGTAGCATCGGGAGCACCCTTAGCTTTCGAAGACTCTTCTTCGCCATAATCATGGGATCTCGTAGCGACATCCACATGAGCACTCATCATGTATATGTTCGATGGAATTTCCCCTTCCTGGGTGCCCCCTGAGGAAGCCCCAGTATTTTGATTCGCGCCAACAACTAGCTGTTGCCCTTGGGGAAAAGGGTTTGTCAACACTACTTGAGAACTGGAAGAACCCTGCTGAGCTAACAAGCGTTGCACATCCTGAATTTTAGGGCAAAGGTGAGTAAGATGGTCTCCAGCACATAACTTGCATGGAAACTTCACTTTCTTTTTATCCTTTGGACCCTCACCAACATGCTCGTTGGTTTTATTCGCATTACCCTTCCCATTCTTGCCCTTTTTCTTATTATTCCGTCCCTTCTTCTTCCCTTCGGATTGTTGATTTCCTTTGGGATCGGAAGTTTGGACAGCATTTATCGACAAATATTGGGAAGGCGATGACTCAGCAGGCACAGCCTGACCAGAAGGAGCAGATTGTAAAGACAACTGCTGCAATTGAGTAAGCAGGCTGGCTGCACCACTATTGATCGATCCAATCAGTCCGTCACCATGAGGACCAGGCTTAGTTTTAGATAAATCTAATTTGGAGTGAGGAGCATTGGGCAAATACTTATGAAGGACCCCAGACTGAGAATATATCAACTCTAGCTGCTGGGCCCTAAAAATGGCCTGCTCCTCAGAAAATACCCCGGAGAGGGATACATCTTTCGAAATATCTGACTGCAGGGATTTGAGAAACCATTCCAAAAGGAATTCACCTGGAATATGAGCTTTAATCAGCCTCTTCCTTCTCCTCCATTCCTGAATGTGATCAGAAATGTGGGTTGCGTCATCCTGCTTAAAATTAGCTAGGAGTTCAGTCCCAGCATCATATCGGACAGGCAACTGGAAATGGTTTAGAAATGTAACAGCCAGTTCTCCAAATGTAGCAAAACTGCCCCCAGTTAGCTCAATATACCATTTGGCAGCGTTTCCAGTTAGGGTGCATTGAAACAATCTCAACCTAATCGAATCATCGATCAGGGAGTTAGAAGAACACCATAAATGGAAAGTGGTGATGTGGTCAGCCGGATCCTCTCCATTCTTGCCTTCAAACTTTGGAATGTCTGAAGGTAGTTTGGTCGGGACCGGAGGCCACCCCGGACTGTACCGAATCGGATCATTCGTCAATTTTGACAGATCTGGCAAGTTTAACGTTGCCAGAAAAGGTAAACGAGGCGGAGCCTGAGGATTCCATCCTTGATGGGATGAATTCCCTACATTCTGAAAAGAATACCCTGGATTTGATAAGGCACCAGGTTGCCAGAAAGAACTCGTAGAAAAAGGAGAAGAACCTCCTCCCAACGCAGAGTTACCAAAGACCGGACCAGTTCCCCCTCCTGAAGTATTGAATGAAGAGGAAAGCCCCTGATAGGGGTTCGAGGCATTAGAAAGAGGGGAAAAAGTCTGATAAGCACTCGAAGAAGGTAAAGAAGCATTCCCTTGGTGACCAGCGTAAAACTGATTCCCTGCCCCCGCTGTAGTGAATACAGGGTTCCAACCTGTAAAAGTAGTCGAATTCTAACCTCCAGACCAAGGGTTGAAACTATGAGTCTGAGAAGTAAATGGAAAGGACCCTAAAGAAGGATTCAAACTAGGAATATGCCCAGTTCCGAAGGGGAACCCTTGAAAATAAGCTGACCCACTAGCCATGGAAGACATGGGTGTAGATCCAGTTCCCAAGCGAAGTCGCCAGTTCTGTTTCGGGGAAAAACACCCTAGAGGTTTGTTGGGTCAAAACCCCCACAGATCAGGGCATGCTATTTAAAAGGACTCACACACAACCATACTTAAATGCTTAAAACTAGATAACAATGATAGTATAACTCACCCGTAGTCCTACGTTCGGTGTAGATCCGACGGGGTCCAAACCCCCAGCAACCCTTCTTCCTCTTGAACCTGGAAAACAAGAAAGAACATGCATGGAAACCTAGTTGTACAACATATATTTCTCCTAAATGTTAGTGTAATCCATGTGAAATATTACATAAACCATAATAAATGCTTAATAATCAATCTTTTCACATATGCAAATAGATACTAACACATAAGTTCGGGAACAAGATGGTTCTTCATTATTGCGAACAGCATGTACAGAAATAAAAAGTGGAGAGATCACTTGAATCCTTCCACGATATTCGAACAGACCATCGTCCGGATCCATCCCGCCCTTGCCTCGCTAAGATAATTTCAAGACTTGTGCACTCAAGACGGCATATAAATGGATGAACATCTCCAGGAAACAAGGGTTTCCTGTATGAATCTGGGAAAGTGCAGGAGGCACGGGAATTCAGACTTGAATTGGGATTCCAACAGAGTATAATATCTATAAAATTTCTCTCTCCCTTAGGCCGTACACATGAGGGGCTTTTATACTCCCTCAAAGTAGTTTCAATCAATTGGAAACAGTTGGCCACGTGCTGGGGTGGTTGAACTACTGGAGTAACCATCAACCCAACCCGAAAATAGGGAATTTTTATATATATTTTTAATGATTTTAATGGCATACGCGGAAAAGTACATGTGGACTCGCGTATAGACGCGGAAAAGTCTAGGCATAACTGCGTATGGGATTTTTAACACTGTTTTTTAATGAATTTGTTCAAGTCTGTGGGAATGGGTGCCAAAGGCCATAAAGACAATCATGAATCACATGAGGGTGAAAAATGATGCTATAACAGTCTTGCCATGGTTTAAGACAAAATTTATTTGAAATAAATTATTCACTATTAAGAGAGAATAATAGAGGATGATTTGGCACTTAAGACACATTAGCACTTGGACCTTGGCATGTATTGGCACTAGTGTTGGTATGCCTAGCATGCCCCTGGTTAAAAGGTAAGGTCTTGAATTATTAACCTTCATATATATTGATTTATTTTCATTTTAAATTGGTGTTCTATTTTGTCACGTCACACTCCTTGACACGCATTCGCATACCCTAACACCTGGCACATCTTATCATTCCTTAACACATTCCATGTCTTGGCATGGTTGGCATGCCTTGGGAACTATCTGGCACGTGTTACCACACCCAAACACTTCTTGACATGCCCTAGAATTCCCTAGCATGCCTTGTCACTCCCCCCTTGGCATGCCTGACACTCGCTGACACACCCTCTTATTCATTCATTTCCACTCATTTTGACTCGATGATTTATGTTTGATGGGGTGCATGTATAGAAAAAATTCCTTTAAGAGAATAAAAAAATGATCACACCATTAGTGACATAAGTAATTGTGAGATTCCACTTAAATGAAAATAGAAAACTACAAAAAAGATTTTAAGAATGACATTTTTAGTGGTTTTTTATGGTGTGGGAATGGGAAGAAGTGAGTGGTCAATATTGTGATTTTCTTTCTCATGAAAGTGCTTATCCTTATGAGAGACACGTCTTGAGAAAATGACACCCTTGTCATTCTTACCCTCCAACTCCTAATCTTCTCAAAATAAAGGCCAACTTGCATAGTGAGGGAAGGCATGCTAGTTTATGGTGCGCTGAGTGATTGGGTGAGAGTGCTAATATACTATGAGAGGGACTACAAAATTTAATTTGTGTCCTATATGGATGACATTTTGTAGGCGTGTGTCATGGAACCACAAGGTCACTAAAAATATTGTGTAAGATATAGCCCAACATAATCAATGCCTTGAGAGAAATATGTGGAGAGGGATCAAAATAAATTATATTGGTGATTCCACCAAAACATATTTACTGGAGTGACAACATGGTCATCAATTCCATGCATGGAGTCTTTTGAGCTAGGAATTTCATTTTCTAAAAAATTGTTTGGAGTGTCACTAAATTGGTGGAATTCTCAAATTCATGACATTATAAATTATGTAGGAATTTTTTCACTTTTATTATAGAGGCTAAGGTTTGCAAGAAGAATATAAGGTTTGTAGGGTCTTAGGGAAAAATAAGCATCAATTTGTATCTCTTTGATATACTAAATTTTATGGATTATATGAGTAGTTGATATGGATTATATGACATTGAATCCACCTTGACATGGAGGTTTTTATGACTCCTAGAACCTCATCCTTCGTCTTGTTGATGAATTTTTTTTGTTAGTTATCCCTTGGATAAGAACCACAATTTTTTTAAAGTACTATGACTCTTCACTCTTAAACAATTTCCCCATATATTTGTGCCCAAATTCCATAATTATTTCCATTAAAATTTATAAGATATATCTTGAAACTCATAATGTGGATCCACTGATTTGATCCTAGATTTAGTTTTCAATTAGAAACCTCGAACCCATCCACCAAACAAATATGAATTTTTAAGAGCATCTAAAACTTGCATAAGACTTGTAGGCAACATGCTACATCTCAAACCATTAGCTTCAATACCATGTTGGAGAATCGAGGGATTTTGTATATTAGAAAAATCGTATTGTAAAATAGAGGTAGTGTCAAAATACATTGTTAGAACACCTAAGAACAACCAAACATAGTTAAACATACTAAGAAGTGTAAGAAACAAAATTATTTCCATATATAACACATATAATCTATTGTTCACCATATAATAAATACAACCATGAGACCATATTTTGTAGCACCAAGATGTAACCAACGAAATCCATACTTTTCTTAACATAAAATGAATAATAACATAAAAATGATTTGAATGCAAAACATATTGGAAACGATTCATGGTAGAATGGAGGAATTCAAAAGGTTGAGTTGGAAAACCAAAAGATAATGCAAACCCTACATAAGGAATAAAAGTATCACAAGTAAGATTGGCCTTAGACAATGAGGATAACAAATCCTCTTATTCACCCAAACTAACCCTAATTGACATCCTAATTATTTTTTTATCCCTTTCTAATGCTTCATAGATATGAAATTGAAATGGATATTTTTTTCTATTTACAAAAAACTATACATGAAGCTCCATTTAAATTTGGATACTGTGGGTTGTATTTGAAATAGATAAATTCAATTGACATTAAGCACAACCCTATTGAAACCTCGTCCAAAACATCTCTTGGCAATAAAGAATTGAATTTTGTGAAAGTGTGGGTTTTATTTAAAATAGATAAATTGAATTGACATTAAGCATAACCACATTGAAACCTCGTGGAGAACATGTTTTGGAAATAAATAATTGAATTTGGCCATAGAATAAGATTAATTTTTTTCTTATTGACTAAAAAATTGTTTTCCTTATACACAAGGAAATAAGTTAATTGAGCAATAAACAAAAGTATCTTGAAATATTGAAAGTCCACCTCTTAATGGCCTGCCAATAAATCATTTCAAATAATATAATTTTCCTTAAATAACATTAATGAATTAGTTGTCACTCTATTCTGCTTATATACTAGAATAAAAATAAATTACTTAAAAATGACCATTTTCAAATAACTTTCCATAAAATATGGTGATATAATAATAAAAATTATACACTAAATAACCGAGTCCCTTACATAGAATGAGAGGCAAAGGCTAATATTTTTTTAACAAAAATAAAACCCTAACATTTACCTTTTCCTGCCAGAGAGCAAGGGTTCCCTCCTTGCCTGCATCTACATTTTCCCTGAAAATTAAAACGAGGAGAAAATCGTAGAGAAAGAAATAAAAGCAGGAGCGAATTCAATTGTTCACTGATATTTCCCAAAATTATTAAAATAGTCCATTCCTCCTCTCCATATCTTATTTCCTACTTAATACTCCACGTCAAGTCAACATTTTCACTATGCAATTTCCTAGGGTTGATCACCTGACCAATACAATTCCTGTACACTCAATCTAGTATATAATTAATTGTGTAGTTCCTTTGAATCTCCAACACATATGGAGAGCTCGAATTCTCTACATGCACTAGATATTTTGGGTTGATTGATCAGTTAGATATATGATCACTGAGTTATACTGAAGTCCCACTATACAACTGATCTTCCACTAGTTCCTCCAAAATTTAGAACTAGTTTAACTGAAAGCAACTTGAAATAACTAACCTTGATTGCTAGAAATCAGCAATCACACATGCTTAACTGAACTCCAATTCCTCTAACTCTAATTTACTAAGCTAAATTAGTGACAAGATCCATGTCACCTCGGTTAACTACCTCTAAGCTGTCTGTTGATGTGGAAATTCAATTTTTCTCAATTTGACCAAGGCAAAGTCAAATTGAGATTTTCTTGTTGCATTTTTCAATAGTAGGAATTTTCCTACTCTATATAATGTTTCCTCTCAACCAAGTATGATAAAAAATGTGTTTTTTTTGTTGTTTATCACTTCCTTTGGACAAGAAGTTTGGCGCCCTATAAGAAAACTATTGAAACAAAATTCAGTCAAAAGCTCTTCTTTGAGCATATTTTGGTTCATTTTGGGTTGCCAAAGACCATATCTCTTGATAGGGATAATAGGTTCCTCAGTATTTTATGGTTTAAACTCTGGTCCATGACATACATCAAGCTTGAAAAAATCCACTGCCTTCCATCCCTAGATTGATAAATAAAAAGTACTCGATATGATTATTGTAGATGTCCTTAGAGTATACAATTGTGAGGATCCACATATGCATGTTGAAAGCCTTCCATATTTTCAACAGAAATTTGACATAACTCTTCATATTTCTATTTCCCACAAGCCTTTTGAGGGGTCCCAAAATATTGACACACATTTATGTAGCTATATTCATGGAATAACACCTGAAGATACCTCACAAACATGGAACGAGGTAAGAAACAAAACCAATTTTGAGGAATTTATCTAACAAATTCAATAACGAGTTCATGATATTTTATAGAAAGATGCGAACTCCAAGTACAAGTAGATCCAAAATCCATTCGGATCCACATCAGAGTGTTTTCTTGATAACAAAAAAACCTTACATATGCAGCAATGGATATAAGATAAAGTTTAATGAGATAACTCCACCTAGAATCAAAATTGGATATATCATTCCAGAGTGGATAGATGAAAAGCCGAGCATTAAAGACCTCCAAGAAGTGTATGGTTGTGAGGTTCCAAACACAATAACAATACTGCCTTTGTGGCATGAGAAGGTTGATGCTATGAAAGAGCAGGTAGCTAATATTCATCCTAATGTAATTATGCTTATGTCCAAAATCATAAAGTTGTCTCTTTGTGATAATAATGAAGAGTCTGCACTGAGAAGGGTTAATGCAATCTGTGTTTCACGAGAAACAACATTTAGAAATACCAAGAATAAACACAGTCAATCATTTATTTGTCACAATTAAAAAAATAAAAAATAAAAATCACTTATGGAGATATTCACTTCAACTTGTCATGGAATTGAAACTCTAAAAATGAGTACTTGTGATGAAGAGAATTCCATAAGGAGCAAGCACATATTTCTTCCTCCCCATCACATATTAGAGTGAAAACCCTTGACTAGAAATAAGATTGAAGAAAATTTATTGCAAAAACACTTTCACTGGAAAGATTTACTATTTGCCCACATTTGTAAGGCTTTATATATCATATGAGGCACCCCATTCTATTGGCATGGGATTGAGAGTTCCATGATTAATGAAGAAACTAATTAAATAATAAATTAAATATTTATGACAACATGGTAACATTTTTTACTACAAGCCCTAATCCCTTTTATATTCTTCCACGTAGCTGAAATGTCATTTTTGATGGATTGAAATATTGTCATGGATATAGGCACATAAAGAAATTTATAGCAGACAAATTACTAGATGGTTAGTGAAGAAAATACATTGCACTTCTAGCATCAAAAATTCTCTTCTAGATCTTTAAGAATGTTAGGGTGACAGATTTCATAACTAGGCCTGCATTCAAAGATGCATTTGTTCAAGTTCTTGACTATTATCTTTTCCAGGAGTTCCATTTTAGAAAATAAAAAAAATTTAATTCCATGAATACTATTCACAGGTCAATCTCAAAATCAATACCACAAGCGAACACATCACAACACGGGCCCAACAAACAATCATAGGCAATAGCTTATATCTCCCTCTAGCCAGTGGCTTATGCTCTAATGCTTTTCTACTATCAATTGCTAGCCTGTTCTGCATACTTC
This sequence comes from Pinus albicaulis, assembly GCA_034641835.2. Taxonomy (NCBI): domain Eukaryota; kingdom Viridiplantae; phylum Streptophyta; class Pinopsida; order Pinales; family Pinaceae; genus Pinus; species Pinus albicaulis. The sequence continues at coordinate 781,569,049 of CM076583.1, forward strand.
AACCCCAATAAGTTAATCTATACCAAATATGGGTTGAAATCTACCTTGAAGATTATATAGTCGGGTCTAACATTAAGCTATAGCCATTTGTATAAAGACAGGCCTAAAATTCAACTATTTGTGTTGTAAGGAGTTTGGAAACAATAAATAAGATTTCCATGCCCATGTTTTTTAGACATTTGGCATGAAAAGCTAAGGGCTCAAATGTAAATCCATGTTTCCTAGCTATGTATGTTTAGCTACGTGTGGCCTCACTATGGCCTGGTTGGTCCAAGCCAGTTTCACGCTGATTCAGAATCCTTGGTGGTAATGTTGAGTACACAAACATTACAACCTCAACAACAAGTCAGACAGTAACTTAAAATGGAGTAATAATTTAGCCATCATATTTATATACAGAGTTCAACACTTTGAACCTCAATTAGTTTCATGCCATAATGAATTATAAAAAATGAAATAGCATCTCTACACCAAATCTATCTATATCAAGAGAATTTTCCAAAAAAATTTAGCTATTTGCAAGACCTGTAGGATAACAATCATCGACCAATGAATTGATACAGAGTAGAAATAATTGATGCGCATTTTAAACCCTAGTGCCATTCTGAGACACATTCTTTCTTGAGAAATTCCTTTTTTTTACAAACTGAATATTATGATTATAATCTTGAAACTTCCTTTGTACTAGTTGGCTTGGTTGTATTATTCCATTATTAGTCCCTAGAACTTTTTCCTATTCCATTACCTCTTAGCATCTAAGCAGGACTTGAATAGGATTACTGTAGATGACATTTATATATATAGTACATTACTTTTCCTCCGGTGGGCCTTAGAACTATGATGGATTTGTACAAGGATCACTTCATGCATACATAGGGTTTGGATGCATGCTCTTGGATTTTTCTTAGCCATTTTAAGGTCTTCCATGAGAGAAAAAACAGCATAATCAGCCCCAACCTTGCTAGTACGACATGTTCACCTTATCTGAAGTTTCGGTTATTTAAAATTGTGGTTGTAAGGAAAGACAAACTATAATTGTGATTCTGGGGAATTCTTCAAATCTGTTAAATTTTCCTATGATATTTAGCAGAGGAGAATCCCACAAGGCAGAATTTGTATCTCCATCTGTGATAGTGTTTTCTAGTTTGGTTGAATTGGGTATGTCTTTCATATAAGTAGAATACCCATTTTGTGTATCTATTGGAAGAGGTAACAACAATATTGCATTTGTTTTTATGCTTCTTTCTTTGTTCTTGTTTGGGTTTTCTTTATCTTATGAGTTTTTTTTTCCATTTTGTTACTGTATAAGGTCACCAAAATATCATTTATTTTGTTTTTGAATATGCCCTTTGTAAGCTATGCTCTGCATCTTATTTGGATTTTTTTTTTTGAATTCATCAAAGTGGAATCTAATGGATCTTCAAAACTAGGTTGATTGTGGTTGTAGGAAAAATTCAATGTTGACAGTAGGCATTATTTTTGCATATGGATGGCACTACCATTGAATCAATTCATTGTTAACGCATATGGATATGGTTCCTCACCATGTGCATAAGTATCTTATTTTGAATCGACTTTGAACCCACTGGATACTAATCATTCCTCCCTTCCATGAGAATGGTGGTTTCCTAACAGTCGTATTGTGTTGGGGGTTTGATTTGATTTTGAAGTTTCAAATTTTAAGATTGGGGTTTTGGTTTCATTGGCATGTTTCAAATATACCGTTGGTTATGGATTTGCAATTGGATCTCCATTTTTATGTAGGGTGGTCATCTGAGTATGTTTTTATGATCATAAGGGATAATGAATTTGTTGGGCTCTAACAGAATGAGTTATGCAATATGTTGCATTTTTGGAATGATATTGTTGTTGGTATCTTTTTTGTTCTAGTCTTCTCTCAAGATGTTCCAGAAAAATATCATTTGTAGCAACTAGACATTGTACAATAGGCATTCGAATAAATTTTTTTCTCTTAAAAGAAAAATAATTTATTGGGAGCTAGCGTATTGAGTTATAAAATATGCTCCATATAGGTTTCAGTGATATCGTTGTTGGTGTTTTTTCTATTCTAGTCTCCTGTCACATCATTCCAAAAAAATTATGTTTGCATCTAGTGGACAAAATTGTAGATGTATTTTTTCCATGTATTGATGAATTAGCCTGAATGTTTATTTTTTTCTTGATTGCTATGATATTGTTCAAAACCATAATCATTTACATCACAGTATTGTTGAATTATCATTGTTTGTTTTCCCATCTATGATATTTCTCTACTAGAATTGATGTTTATCATCATCATGTGCTATTGTTAAAGGTTTTCATGGGTTGATTTGTGTAGGAGGAGTTTAGTAATTTAGCATTAAATTTTCAAAGAATTTTTCCTTTGGGGATTTTACCCTTGAGAACCAAATGGCATACCAAAATGATTTGGAGACAGGAAACAGGGCTGACAGTAGAGATGTGAAGAAGCATCTTTCAGAAAAAGAAGTAGTCAGCGTAGCAGATCAAAATCTAGTCATTGTAGTGGTAAAGGGGAAAAAAGTGCAGATGCTCAGTCCTTCCAAGGGAGTTCTCTTATTGCAATACTTTGTACATATATTTTTTCCTTGGGTCCTATGGAGTTTGGATTCTTTGTAAATTCTTTTTCTTATTTCTTAGTTTCTTCTCAACCCTTGTCTTGAATACCTTTCAGTCTTCGAAATAGGGAAGGGTTGATTAAATTTCTCACGATTATCGAAAATTAATGTTGTAAAAGGTTGAATATTCATCGCCTACCCAAAATGGGATCATTGATGATCTTCATTTAACCTTGTCTCAGGTATGTCTTCACTATTAGACGACTTTTAATGGCATGTCTTTCAGTCAGGCTTTTAGGATAAATACACAGATGATAATACATCTCTTAAGAAATTCATGGACCTATTTAATATATGTTTTGGTCCATTTACTATTTTCCAACGCAATCAAGTCCATAAGTTATGAATGCTACCACAAAAAAATTAAATTGTTGCCTACTATTTTAAAGTGATTAATATTTCCCAACGAGACTATAGAAAGGCCCATTGTGACCTAAAACATGTTGAATTTTGTGTCATTTCTCTTTATTTGGATCCTTATCAAACGTGAGAGCCACTATGGGTGCAATAGTTAGTGGACAAGTTGTTGATTATATTAGAGGAAAAGGCGTAAATTCTGTTAATACTATGTATACCAAGTTCCAATCCTGTCATTTCTCAAGAAGACTTGGATTTAGCTTAATTACTATTTTTTGTTTTTGATATTATAAATTTTTTTTTCAAATAGATATCAGCTTGTTATGGAGACAATCCATGTAGTCCCCTCATTTATGTGGTCTTAATAAGATTTTTTTTTTTCCCTATGGATTTCATCCTTTTGATTCAGTTTGGTAGGATTAATCTATTCTATGTTTATATGCAGGCATTATTAGTTTCTACCATTCCAAATATTTTTGGGTGGCTTGTCATTTTTTTTTCGAAGGAAAGTTAAAATACCTTAGAGAAGCATCTTGTCTAGAAATTAAATAGTTTCTGGTTCATTTGGATTCTAAATTGGAAGCCAATTTTTTATTTGATCTTGCTATTGTTGCAGGATTCTTTATTTTTATACTATGGAAGATTGTTAATAGGGTTTGGAGTTGGGGTCATCTCATTTGTTGTAAGTAAGACGTTTCTCACATGGTTGGGAAAGGGCTATTTCTCTTTCTTTTCAAACTAAGGAAAGTGAGGTGAGCCATTGGGGTCGTTGGAGAAAAATATAAAAAACTATGAGAAAATATTTTGGGTTTCTCGTACCTGAGAAAAGGACAGATAAAGGGCCTTTTTTTCATGTGCCTTCCACTTTTCAAAAGCAATATTATGTCTTGCAACTACAAAAACCCCTCTTTTCATTGTTTTCATGTGCTTTTGAGTTAATAGTAAGAAATAAAAATCTTTCTTATATAGGTTACAATAAACTTGAGTCAATCCACTTTATGAATGTGAGATAGACCGAAATACACACTAAAGTGAAATAAGACATCAAACACATAAAATAAACTAAAGTCCATCTGACATTATTAGTGCCTAAATCTAGTACCTAATAAACCATTATTGAATAGTGAACTAATATTTACTTTAATACCCTCCCTTAATGGTCAACCTACTAAGTACACAAATATTATCCCAAAATTTTACATATTTTTTAAGATTAAAACCCTTGGTGAGAATGTTTGCAGTTTGATTCTTTATAGGAAAATACTACAATTTGATAGACCCATCTTTTGCAAGCTATGTGATGAAGTGGTAATATACCTCAACATGTTTGGTATGCTCATGAAAGAAAAAATGCTTGGCAAGTTTCATCAAGCCTTGGTTCTCACATCACAGGGGCGTTGCCTATGTTTGTTGCATTTCAATGCATCCTCTTGTGCCAAACTGCCTAGCATGCTTCTTTCACTATTCCTCGAAAATTTTGTTTTGTTGAAAAAAGGGCTCCCGACTTGTGCATGCTTCTTCTTTCTGGTCCATGTGACTGCACCTATGCCAAGGCTAACAACATATTGAGAAGTGGATTTTCTATTTTGAAGAGAACCTTGCCAATATGAATTTGTATACCCACAGGCTAGGGTCTTTGATTCTGTTGTATAAAATGCCAAAGTCAAGTGTTTTTTTCACATATATCCGCACTTACTTTGTTGTTGTCCAGTGCTATAGCTTCGACATTATCATGAATCTGGAAATGAAGCTCACAACGAAGCTCAAATCATATCTAGCGACTCTATGGTATATCAAGCTACCAACTAGTTTCCTATACATTGACTCATTGACTACCTTAGAGTCATTTTTGGTTGACAGTTTCAAACCCTTTCTCCATAGGTGTAGACGAGAATTTGAAATTTTTCATTCTAAACTTGTGCAACAAACTCTTGGCATATTCTTTTTGTGAGACAAAAATGGTGTTACCTATTTTACAAACTTCTACATCCAGACAATGGTGCGGGAGGCCTAGATCTATCAAGTCAAAAAAAATTCTCATATTGGATTTGATGTGTTATTGAAATTTCCTCACTACGTATGATAATTATATCATCTACATGTATGAACAGAAATATGATATCATTACCAACTCTTTTCACATACATGTTGGAATCTGAAGCACTCCATTGGAACCCATGTTCATCCAAATACCTATCAATATTGATATATATTGCCCTAGGTGCGTATTTCAAACCATACAGAGCCTTATTCACTCTACAGACGAGATGATCCTTCCCTGAAACCTAAAAATAGTATTTTTGATACATGTAGACTTCTTCCCACAAATATCCATTAAGAAATGCACTTTTCACATCCATACAATGGGCCTTCTAGCCAAATTGTGCTAGCGTGTCTAGAACAAGTTGGATGGTGCTCATAATTGTTGTAGGAGAAAAGGTATCCTCATATTCAATGCCCTATTGCTAAGAAAACCCTTATGCAACCAACCATACTTTGTACTTGTCAAATGTACCATTTTCCTTGTACTAGATATTGTACATCCCTTTGCAACCAATAGGTTTCTTCCCTAATGGAAGTGATGTAAGACCACAAGTCTGATTTTTCATCAAACTCTCATATTTGACTACCATGGATTTTTCACAATTCGGTCTCCCTTGTGCTTCCTCAAACATCTTGACTCATATATTTCCTTAATATTTACCATGAGAGAAAAGTTGACTATGTTCTCTGTTTTCTCTCTCTACTCAATAATCATCCCTTGATCATTTTTATTACTCAAACATAACTAATGGTGTTGTGCCATTACTTGGGTCTCTTCTTGTGATATTCCTCATCCAAGTGAGAATTGTCACCATGAACTGGACCACCTATATCTAGATCATAAATTACTAGTCTAGGAGACTCATCATGCTCAAAATCTTCCACCCCCATTCAAGTGCAGTGACCTAAAGCTTCACACCTCAATCCTCAACCCCTTCTAGTTTCTAAGTAATTCAAAACTTAGAAGAAGTTTGGAAAGGTCAAACCTCCTCATCAACAAAAAATTAAATATGAAGCTTACCCTATTAGTGTCAATATCAATCAACCTATAAACCTTATAGTGTTGTTGTACCCTATAATCATTAGCTTTTCTCTTTGGATCTAATTTGGTTATATTCCTAGCTAGAATCCAAGTGTAGGCAGTCGAACCAAAAAATTTAAGATGACTTACTTGGAATTTCTTCCAAACCATGGTTATTTGTGACCTTCTACTTCATCGTAATCGTGGGATATCTATTCAATAGGTATATTATTGTGAACATTTCCTCCACTTGAAACTTATTTGGAATAGAATTCCTCTGCAACTTAAACCTCCAGATCTTTGTGATAGTACAGTTTTGTTTTTCAACCAATACATTTTGTTGTGGAGTGTAAGGTGTATTATATTTTCTTTCGATCCCATGTTTAGCACAAAATTTATTGAAATATTTTAATTATAATTCCCCCCCAGTATCATGTCTAAAAGAGGCAATATGAAAACCTAACTGTTTCTATATTAATGCTTTGAACTTTTGAAATTCATTAAACACATCATATTTTAATTATAGAAAATATACCCACATTTTTCTACTGAAATAATCAACAAACAGAAGGAATTACCTAGCACCAGTGGTTGATGTCATGTTCATTGGTCTGTATATGTCTGAAAGTACCAACTAAAGGACCCTCTACACTCTCCAAGCATGTCCTTCATAAAATGGAATTCAATGTAGCTTCCATGCCTGAGAAGCTCTACAAACTTTCTGGATCTTTTACAGAATGCTCGGAAGTCAGTATTGTCCCTATGACCTGGACCACCTATATCTAGATCATAAATTACTAGTCTAGGGGACTCATCGTGCTCAAAATATTCCAGCCCCCTTCAAGTGCAGCTACCTGAAGCTTGACACCTTAATCCTGAACCCCTTGCAGCTTCCAAGTAATTCAAAACTTAAGAGAAGTTTGAAAAGGTATAACCTCCTCATCAACAATGATTTCACCATTGAAGCTTACCCTATCAGTTTCAATATCAATCAACCTATAAACTTTATAGTGTTGTTGTACCCTATAATCATTAGCTTTTCTCTTTGCATCTAATTTGGTTATCTTCTTAGCTAGAATCCAAGGGTAAGAAATAGAACCAAAAACTTTAAGATGACTTACTTGGAATTTATTCCAAACCATGGCTCTTTGTGACCTTCTACTTCATCACCATCATGGGAGATATATTCATTAGGTATACTATTGTGAACATTTCCTTATCTAAAAACCTATTTGGAATACATTTCCTCTGCAACTTACACCTAGCCATATTTTTTATAGTACAATTTTTCCTCTCAACCAATACATTTTGTTGTGGGGTGTAAGGTGTAGTATATTGTCTTTGGATCCCATGTTTAGGGAAAAATTTATTGAAATATTTTAGGTATAATTCCCAACCAGTATCATATCTAAGAGGGGAAATATGACAACCTAATTGTTTCTTTATTGATGCTTTGAAATATTAAAATTCATTAAACACATCATATTTTAATTATAGAAAATATACCCACATTTTTCTACTAAAATAATCAACAAACAGATGGAAGTACCTAGCACCAGTGGTTGATGTCATCTTCATTGGTCCACATATGTCTGAAAGTACCAACTGAAGGACCATCTACGCTCTCCAAGAATTTCTTTCATAAAATGGTATTCAATGTAGCTTCCTTTCCTGACAAGCTCTCCGAACTCTGTGGATCTTCTACATAATGTTTAGAAGTCAGTATTTTCACCATGACCTGGACCACCTATATTTAGATCATAAATTACTAGTCTAGGAGACTCATCATGCTCAAAATCTTCCACCCCCCTTCAAGTGAGAATACGTAAAGCTTGATACCTGAATCCTCAACCCCTTCCAGCTTCTAAGTAGTTCAAAAATTAGGAGAAGTTAGGAAAGGTACAACCTCATCATCAACAACAACTTCACTATTGAACCTTACCCTATCAGTGTCAATATCAATCAACCTATAAAACTTATAGTGTTGATGTACCCTATAATCACTAGCTTTTCTCTTTGGATCAAATTTGATTATGTTCTTAGCTAGAATCCAATTGTACGCAATAAAACCAAAAAATTTAAGATGAATTACTTGGACTTTCTTCCAAACCATGGTTCTTTGTGACCTTATACTTCATTGCCATCATGGCAGATCTATTCAATAGGTATACTATTGTGAACATTGCGTCAGCTAAAAACCAATTTGGAATACACTTCCTCTGCAACTTACACCTAGCCATCTTTGTGATAATAGAATTTTGCCTCTCAACAAATATATTTTGTTGTGGAGTGTAAGGTGTAGTATATTATCTTTGTATCCCATGTTTAGCACAAAATTTGTTGAAATATTTTATGTATAATTCCCCACCAGTATCATATCAATGAGAGGCAATATGACAACCTAACTATTTCTCTATTAATGATTTGAACTTTTGAAATTGATTAAACACATCATATTTTACTTATAGAAAATATACCCACATTTTTCTACTAAAATAATTAACAAATGAAAGGAAGTACCTAGCACCAGTGGTTGATGTCATGTTAATTGGTCCATTATGTCTGAAATTACCAATTGAAGGACCCTCTATGCTTTCCAAGATTGTCCTTCATAAAATGGTATTCAATGTAGCTTCCCTGCCTCGCAAGCTCTACAAACTCTGTGGATCTTCTACAAAATGTCCCGAAGTCAGTATTGTCACCATGACTTGGACCACCTATATCTAGATCATAAATTACTAGTCTAGGATACTCATCATGCTCAAAATATTCGACCCCCCTTCAAATGGAGCTACTTGAATCTTGACACCTGAATCCTCAACCCTTTCTAGCTTCTAAGTAATTCAAAACATAGATGAAGTTTGGAAAGGTCCAACCTCCTTATCAAAAACAACTTCACTGTTGAATCTTACCCTATTAGTGTCAATATCAATCAACTTATAAATCTTATACTGTTTTTTTACCCTATAATCATTATCTTTGTTGTTTGGATCTAATTTTGTTATCTTCTTAGCTAGAATCCAAGTGTAGGCAATAGAACCAAAAACTTTAAGATGACTTAATTGGAATTTATTCCAAACCATGGTTCTTTGTGACCTTCTACTTTATCGCCATCATGGGAGATCTATTCAATAGGTATACTATTCTAAACATTGCCTTAGCTCAAAACCTATTTGGAATAGACTTGCTCTGCAACTTACACCTAGCCATCTTTGTGATAGTACAATTTTACCTCTCAATCAATACAATTTGTTATGGAGTATAAGGTGTATTATATTGTCTTTGGGTCCCATGTTTAGTAAAAAATCTATTGAAATATTTTAAGTATAATTCCCCACCAATATCATATCTAAGAGAGGCAATATGACAACCTAACTATTTCTCTATTAATGCTTTTAACTTTTGAAATTCATTAAAAACATCATATTTTAATTATAGAAAATATACCCACATTTTTCTACTGAAATAATAAAAAAACGGAAGGAAGCACGTAGCACCAGTGGTTTATGTCATGTTCATTAGTCCACATATGCCTGAAAGTACCTAGTGAAGGACCCTCTATGCTCTCCAAGATTTTCCTTCATAAAATGGTATTCAATGTAGCTTCCTTGCCTAACAAGCTCTGCAAACTCTATGGATATTCTATATAATGTTCGGATTCCATATACTAGTTGCTCTCATGCTAAGTGAGAGAGATAGGCCAAGTTGAGGTGCCCATACCTATGATTCCATAGGGGTGCTAGATTTTGCAATAACAATTACCTTTAACTTACAGTTTCTAATAAGGTCAATATTCAAAATCTTAAGACAGTGAAAGCTAAGAGATTCATATAAAATGGATCATTATAATCTTGGACATAGAAAGCACTCATAGTTGGATAGTTTCCCAAAAGGTCAAAAAACATGAATTATATGTTGAACCTACCACTTAATTTGAGGTTCAAATCCTAAGCCATCAAATTCTCAACTGAAAAGGTGAGATAAGAAAGGTATGAGTCACTATAGGAGATCAATGTTTCTTTTCAAATTTCTTCTTCCTTCAACTAGAGGGAATGATGAGATCCCAGGTGTTTAAAATTTAGTTTTTTAAAACCTTCGGAACATATGACATGAATCATATGAAACATTTATTTCCATTAAGCATGAGGGTATAATGATTAACTTCAATGATCTTTAACACAATCCCTCTAGATTTGTCTCTTCAAATGTGAGGGCACCCACTCTCATAAAGGACATGTTGGGAGTTTAAACTTGGGAAAATATGACATGAATCATATGAAATGTTTACTTCCATTAAGCATGAGGGTAGAATGATGAACTTAAATGGTCTTTAACACAATCCCTTTAGATTTTTCTCTTCAAATGTGAGGGCACCCACTCTCATGTTCGCATTTACTAGTATTAGCCTTTAGGATAAGATAAGAAAATATAACTTGGAATAATGTATCAATCCATGTGAACATGATACCCATTTTCTCTCTCACACACTCAATGTGAAAACTTTGTCTCATAAAGGACGTGATTTGGGCAGTATATCAGTTGCCTCAAAAACATAGGTTCAAGTCAATACTTCACGCAGCATGATACTAAGATGTTGCTAAGTTGTCTCGTACTAATATGCTAAACTGGTAAACATCAGTTCAGAAATTCGAGATGACTCTCATCATGTTTCAATGTTATTTAATCTTACAAGTTAGCATATTTTCTTAGTCCCACAGTGCTAGAAACTTTCCTCAACTATTAATCCTAAAGAAGCCCAATAATGGGTGAACATGGATAGACCATCTTCAATTTTATCACATGTATTCCATCTCACTTAGACACTTATTTTGGGAACTCTTATACATTTACTATGTTAGTTTTCTAAGGCCTAATATAGGAAAAATAAATGACAAGTGTGTGCAAGAAGCAACAAACTTGACTAGATTGAACTCGGCCTAGTCTTATGGTAGATGTACATTTTAAGGGATTCTTTCCTAATTCAAATTTGCTGAAGATATATAAACTAACTATTTCATTTGTTCTACAATTCTAATAGTGCACATGGCAAGATTCTCTGCAAATCTCTTTTGTTGCATATGGTAGGCCTCTGAATATACTAAGCTTGTACTAGCATAATTCAAACATGACCTGCAAGTCACCACTATGTTTTTATTTTTGAAGGCTGATGCATTATTCACTGACTAGTGAAGTATCAAACATTGAATAAGTTTCAATATTTGGAGAAGTCACAATATATATTATATTTTTGTCTTGTAGATTGGCCTCTTGACCAATTTTCTCTATGAATTCCTCTTATGAAAAAAATAATTTCTTTCCTAACAAGTTATGACCCTTTTGAAAATACAAAGTTCACTAGAACATTGGAAGCAAATATATAATGCACGCATCATGCTACCACTACAAGCCATTGTAGAAAATAGAAACCAAGGTGAAAAGGGATCAATAGCTACATTGTAGATGTGTTATAGTGACAATACTTCCTTGAATGTCTATTATCCAACATCCATAGCATTACCACAAATAATCATAATTTGTATTTAACTCCAAATAATATACATTCCAATAAGAAGTTGTCAATCATAGTTTTACCTTGTGGTAATGATTTTCCTTATGCCCAGCTTTCATTTTCAGTCAAAAACTAGATTTCCTATATTGATGACATTCCTACTGTAATATGACCAAATATCATACAACTATCTCACTGTAATTCTAGATAAAATGAGAAGCGTACCCAAATAATAAAGAAACTGAAAATCATATTGCAGGGTAAGCAACTAAAAAGGTAGTATGCATGATATGCTATTCCATAATTTACTACCTTTACCATTTATAAAATAGTTTCTACAACAACTCCGCTACATATTAGTTCTTTATGCTACTATTTATTGAGATTTTTTCTCACATGGGGATTACAATCAGCCTTTCCACAGGAGATAAATATGGCTTATGCAATTGGCACACCATTACTGTTACTGTAACTAACATTTCCTGATAACAAGTTAGATTTGAAACATTGCATTTACTTGTTTTAGGTTCCTAATTGTTATGTATGGCATATATAATGCTAGTTGTCCCTTGGGATTCATACGTGACCAAATGAAAAAATATGACAGGCTAGGATTGGAGGGATTTTGTGCAAATTATAATGAAAAATATAAAAGTGAAGGCCTGCACCTCTAGTGCAGTGATAGCAGGTTTTCCTATTTATAATATTCTAGAGTTATTATTATTATTGTTTTTTTCTTTCTTTATGACTGTTTCTTCCTGGTCAAGGTGTTTCTCAAGTTTTTCAGCTCTGAATGCTAAAGATGTTGCTCGATGTCTTATAGTGGAAACACCTCACATCTTAGCATAGGTCCAAGATCTAGTTCTGGTACAAGAGTGGAAATTGTGGAAGATTTGGTAAGTTCCTGCTACTAAAAGCCTTTCCACTATGACCCATTTGTTATTTGGAGACAACTAGAAGATTAGTGCGTTGGGAAAAGAGAATGTTGTGTGCGTTGATGCTTTACACAGGGCATCCTTTTGCAAGCCCTTTTTCCCATCACGTGCAAGATAAGTTTACATCTGCAAGATGCACATAGCATTCTCTTTGCGTAATAAAATAACCTTCTAGTGTTGCATGAGATTCTAACATTTTTAGACTAAGGAACTGTCCAGAACTTTGTCACTCTTGGTTCGTAGTTATCCTGTGAGTTTAGTCTGATTGCAAGACTTTTGACTTCATATTCCTTCTCAATTTTTTTCCATAACCTTAGAGCTACTCAAGTTTGGGGTTGTTCCCTAGATATCTCTTGGGGTCTAGACCAACCTTCTGATATATTGGAAATATTTCTATACCTCCAGCAGCTATATCACTTATCATAGGCATTTTTGTTTCTCCAAAATGTCGTTACTCTGGCAAAAGGGTCCATTCTAATTTAAGATTATTTTTCCCACAACTCAACATGTTGTGTGAAATGTGGTGCCTATTGGGTGATTTCGATGGCTTCTACAAACTAATTATTAGACAATGTTCCTAACCTCTTAGGAAGGATCTACTTAGCGGTGGCCTCCTCTTTGAAAATTTCTGGTATTGATTATTCATTAGTATATTGAAAAATTCATCGCCGTGGATTAATGTTTTAATTTTATCAAGTGTCTCTTGTTTCATATTCAACACAAGATAGAATTTGCATGCACTCAACTCAATGGAGCAAGGCTTTCTGGCTTGCCTTGAATATTGAAGGCAAGTTACAGAAGTGATCCCTAAAGATGGAGCATCATTGAAACGATTCAAGCTCCTCTTAGTGGATGTTTTATAATCCCTCTTCTTATGATCCTTCCCCTTGTCATCTTCATTTGTTTACAAGGCATGAAAAAGATACCCATAAGTCTAAATTTTAGCCCAAAATAAATTGTAATAATAGTGGAAATTTTACAAGAATATTGTTATTATCACTAATGGTCTGCCCCTTCTAATGAGGGATGTCTTAAGAAAAGTATTCTCAACACATATTTCAGTTGCTGAGCAAAAGGAAGGAGAAGGTTAAAATGATTATAGTAAAAAATCCCAGTTACATAAGTGGTTGTTGTGGACTTCCCAATCCATGGTGGGAATGCCTCTGCTACTAAGTACGGTAATTCTAACAATTAAAAAAAAATTGGAAAAATAATTCTAAGCCCACAATTAGTCTTAATCAGCACTTACTACTTCACTTTAGACAAGGATTCTTTGTTTGTCCAAAATTGTTGCATTATAGTTAATGGTTGTGATAAAAATCTTATTTCACAAGATCATGTGACTTTTCTTAATTTTCCTTCAAAATGTTAACCTTGTTATAAAATTTTAGGGTTGGATGAAGGATAAGGAACCAATGCAAGTTATGAAGGTCTGTCAATTCACTTTTTCTATTGACCACTCTTTGATAGTATTAAGTATGATGGCACTCTTGTTGACTGTTGTGGTCTTATTCCTTGGAAGGTTTTATCAACACAATTGCCATGCAAGCTATTATACATTTTCTTGAAACTTTCCTATTTTTGCAGAGAATTTAGGGTCATGCTATTCATTAATTTGAAACTGCATTTTAGTGGAAAAATTTATTCTTTTCTTGTGGAATAATTCATAATTTATTATGATCTTATTTCTCAAGTGTACCAGTCACGACAATAAATGTGTGGTTTACTTCAGAGGGTTATTAGTTCTTTTTAGATGCACTTTTCATCATTTTCTTTGAATACTTCTCTAATGCTTTACCTTCATATTTTATCCCCTGTACAATTTCTCTTGAGGTACATGTTGTTATGTTTATTAGCTGTTTCTATGGAACTTTTTCCCGAGGTTCTACAAGGTATATCCAAATGAAAAAAATAATACTTCACATATTGATATTTGTTCAATACATTCTAGTGTGATACTTGAATTTCATAAATCTAGATTTCTATTTCATTATCTATATCAATATATAAGAACATGCCCATGGATTGTTCATATTTGTTTAAGACATTCTTGTGTGATACTTGAATTTCATAAATCTAGATTTCTATTTCATTATCTATATAAATATATAAGAACATGCACATGGATTATTCATATTTCTCAAACTATCAGTTGTTCCTTTCCTGTTGCATGTTATTTTATATTGTTATGTTGTGATTCAAATTTCTAGTTGTGCTTTCCAGTTATTCTCTTACGTAGTACATGCTTTGTTAGATTATTTCAAACTTTATTCTTATTGTCTTTTTATTATGTATATTGAACATATTATTTCTAGAAATTTTTGATCTTCCTAGATTTTCTATTCCTTTGGTGTATCTTTACACCTTTAGGAGAAATTGCTTGTTTAAAGTCCAATTATTTAAAGGGTGCTAGCTCAATGGAAGAACACCTTCTTTACAAGCAGGAGGTTGGTGGTTCGATTCCATCATGCCTTGATATTCATAGGGAATGACGGCGATAAGTTTTTGGTGATAGATTGTCTTTTGACCATCACCAATAAGCTTATGGTGACATTTTTCAACCATAACCAAAATATGAAATGGTGATGGTCAATGAACGCCACCATATATACACATCAATAGTGATGACCATTAAAGGTCCATCACCATAAATCTTTTTTGTTGATATGAAATGGTGAGGTTCACTGCTTTTCATTATAGTCATTATTCGTGATGGACCTTGATGTCACCAATGAGTTTATGGTAACGGTCAATGAACGTCGGCATATATATGCACCAATAGTGATGGCCATGAAAGGCCCATAAAAAAAAATTGTTGTTGTTCATATGAAATGGTGATGGTCACTATCCGTCATTACAATAAATATTCGTGACAGACCTTCAATGTCATCACAACACATATTTTCATCGACGCCACCTTTGGTGACGTTCAGTTTTTTGGTGACGGAGGCTATTTTCCGTCAGCATTTCTCATATGAAATGGTGATGGTCACTATCCATCACTATAAATAATTATTGGTGATGGACCTTGAATGTCACCACAACACCTATAATTTATTTATAGATACACTTTTCATCATTTTCTTTGAATACTTCTTTGGTGTTTTACCTTCATATTTTATCCCCTGCACAATTTATCCCGAGGTACATATTGTTATGTTTATTGGTTGTTTTTGTGAAAAAAAAATCCCAAGGTTCTGCAAGGTAAATCCAAATTCGAAGAATACTATTTTACATATTGATATTTGTTCAAGACATTCTTGTATGATACTTGAATTTCATACATCTAGATTTCTATTTCATTATCTATATCAATATATAAGAACATGCCCATGGATTGTTCATATTTGTTTAAGACATTCTTGTGTGATACTTGAATTTCATAAATCTAGATTTCTATTTCGTTATCTATATAAATATATAAGAACATGCACATGGATTATTCATATTTCTCAAACTATGAGTTGTTCCTTTCCTGTTGCATGTTATTTTATATTGTTATGTTGTGATTCAAATTTCTAGTTGTGCTTTCCAGTTATTCTCTTACGTAGTACATGCTTTGTTAGATTATTTCAAACTTTATTCTTATTGTCTTTTTATTATGTATATTGAACATATTATTTCTAGAAAATTTTGATCTTCCTAGATTTTCTATTCCTTTGGTGTATCTTTACACCTTTAGGGGCAATTGCTAGTTTAAAGTCCAATTATTTAAAGGGTGCTAGCTCAATGGAAGAACACCTTCTTTACAAGCAGGAGGTTGGTGGTTCGATTCCATCGTGCCTTGATATTCATAGGGAATGACGGCGATAAGTTTTTGGTGATAGATTGTCTTTTGACCATCACCAATAAGCTTATGGTGACATTTTTCAACCATCACCAAAATATGAAATTGTGATGGTCAATGAACGCCACCATATATACACATCAATAGTGATGACCATTAAAGGTCCATCACCATAAATCTTTGTTGTTGATATGAAATGGTGAGGTTCACTGCTTTTCATTATAGTCATTATTCGTGATGGACCTTGATGTCACCAATGAGTTTATGGTAACGGTCAATGAACATCGGCATATATATGCACCAATAGTGACGGCCATGAAAGGCCCATAAAAAAAAATCGTTGTTGTTCATATGAAATGGTGATGGTCACTATCCGTCATTACAATAAATATTCGTGACAGACCTTCAATGTCATCATAACACATATTTTCGTCGACGCCACCTTTGGTGACGTTTAGTTTTTTGGTGACGGAGGCTATTGTCCGTCAGAATTTCTCATATGAAATGGTGATGGTCACTATCCATCACTATAAATAATTATTGGTGATGGACCTTGAATGTCACCACAACACCTATAATTTATTTATAGATACACTTTTCATCATTTTCTTTGAATACTTCTTTGGTGTTTTACCTTCATATTTTATCCCCTGCACAATTTATCCCGAGGTACATATTGTTATGTTTATTGGTTGTTTTTGTGAAAAAAAATTCCCGAGGTTCTGCAAGGTAAATCCAAATTCGAAGAATACTATTTTACATATTGATATTTGTTCAAGACATTCTTGTATGATACTTGAATTTCATACATCTAGATTTCTATTTCATTATCTATATCAATATATAAGAACATGCCCATGGATTGTTCATATTTGTTCAAGACATTCTTGTGTGATACTTGAATTTCATAAATCTAGATTTCTATTTCATTATCTATATCAATATATAAAAACATGCCCATGGATTGTTCATATTTCTCAAACTATGGAGTTGTTCCTTTCCTCTTGGATGTTGTTTTATATTGTTATTTTGTGATTGAAATTTCTAGTTGTGCTTTCCAGTTATTCTCCTGCGTAGTACATGCTTTGTTAGATTATATCAAACGTTATTCTTACTGTCTTTTTATTATGTATATTGAACATATTATTTCTGGAAAATTTTGATCTTCCTTTATTTTCTATTCCTTTGGTGTATCTTTACACCTTTAGGGGAAATTGCTAGTTTAAAGTCTAATTCTTTAAAGGGTGCTAGTTCAATGGAAGAGCACTTGCTTTACAAGCAGGAGGTTGGTGGTTCGATTCCATCATGCCCTGATATTCATAGGGAATGACGACGATCAGTTTTTGATGAAGGATGCTCTTTTGACCATCACCAATAAGCTTATGGTGACATTTTTCGGCCCTGACCAAAATATGAAATGGTGATGGTCAACGAACGCCACCATATATACGCATCAATAGTGACAACCATTAAAGTTTCATCACCATAAATCTTTGTTGTTGATATGAAATGGTGAGGGTCACTGCTTTTCCTTATAGTCATTATTCGTGATGGAACTTGATGTCACCAATGATTTTATGGTGATGGTCAATGAACGTAGCCATATATATGCACCAATAGTGACGGCCATGAAAGGCCCATTACAAAAAATCATTGTTGTTCATATGAAATGGTGACGGTCACTATCCGTTATTATAATCAATATTCATGATGGACCTTGAATGTCACAACAACACATACATTCAGCGAAGCCACCTTTGGTGACATTTAGTTTTTATGTGACGGGGGCTATTGCTCGTCACCCTTGGTCATATGAAATGGTGACGGTCACTATCTGTCACTATAAATAATTTTTGGTGATGGACCTTGAATGTCACCACAACACCTATACTTCCGGCGATGCCACCTTTGGTGACGCTCAATTTTTGGTGACAAACGCTCTTTTGAACCTCACTAATGAGCTTATGGTGACCATTTTCACCCCTTACCAATGTCCTTTTTTCTTTTAGTTGTAAGAAGTGAGAGTACAAGGTTGAGCATGAAGATTCATAGCTAATGAAAAAATATAGGAAGGGATACAAAGGCTACAAGTTCATTTAGAGGCCATGGAGGCATGTATGCAGTGGGATCCTGATGATGGAGATGAAATTTGATCGGATGATGAAGCTACAGAAGAAAGAATAGCACCTATGGATGAAGCTACTGAAGTTATATTATGGAGTTTGGTGTTAAGAAAAAGTTAAATACCAAAACCTGTATTGTCTACCTATTATGGAAGCCTGGCAACTGAGAATTTTATTGATTGGATTAGTGAATTAGACACGTATTTTTACTATGAGGAGATTGAATAATAAAACTAGGTAAAATTTGTTGTAATTAGGTTTAAATGTCATGCTACATTTTCTTGGTACAATGTACATGTTGAAAGGAGAAAATAGGGGAAACCATTGAAAAATAGTTAGGACAGGATGGTAACGAATATGAAGGGATTTTTTTTCCAAAATACTATCATTTATCCCTATACTTGCAAGTGCATAACCTCAGGGAAAGGTTGGTGACAATCAGAAGGTATATCAAAGAGTTTTACAAGGTGAATTTGAAGGGAGGTTATGTATAAGACACCCTGGATAAAATAGAAAGGTACATCAATTATTTTAGTTTATAGGTTCAGGATGAAATAAAAATGGTTTTTCCCAAGATGAAAGAAGAAGCATATCAATATTCCTTGAAGCCATAGGAGGAGATAACAAGGAAGTATAATTCAGGTAGTAGTCATAGTTTTCCTAGAGGAAAACAATAGAAATTTGGAAGGGGGAAGACTATAACTCAATAAAATGATGCAAGTAACATAAGGTAGCAAGGGAAATAAGAAAAATAAGGTGAATTTAGTAAAGGAATACCTTACCAGAGAGGTAGACGTAGAAGAAGAGGGAGAGAGGATATTTATTGGTGTTATGAATCTGGGAAGTTGGGTCATAAATATTTTGAGTGTCCTAAGAATGATAAACTAGACCATAGAGATGCATATGCAGCTCAACAAGAAGTAGTGGAAGTAGCATATAGTTGTGGCAGAAAATATACCAGAGATTCAAGAATCTTTAATGACGAACAATGTATTTTGAAAACTAGCCAAAGCGACTATTGAACTAGTGAAAATAAGAGCCTTATTTAAGGATATTTGTAAGGCCTAAAGAAAATGATGCATAATGGTTATTGAGAGTGGAGGCACTTACCATCCTTTTTCCACCAAAATGGTGGAAAAACCTAGATTGAAATGTTTGAAGCACCCAACAACATATAAAGTGTCTTGGCCAGAGAAAGGTCTCCAATTTTTTATGAGTAAGAGGAGCAAAGTGGGGTTCTAGATAGGCTGATATAAGGATAATATAATTTATGAAATCATGCCAATGGCTGTCTATCATCTACTTTTGGGTCAATCTTGGAAATTTGATAGGAAAGTGGTGCATGATGGATAGGAAAACACTTACAAGTTTGAAAAGGATGATATCAATCCTAATCATGTACTATTAACGAAGGATAGTATAGTTGGGAAAATTAGCTCAAAATAATTGTTGTTAGGATGAAAATAATTTCCACAATAAATGGATAAATAAAAAATAATATATGCAGTGTTTTGAAAACCAAAGGTAACACTTTTTCACACTGAAATTGTAGACTTACTAGTTGAGATTCAAGAGATATTGGATGATTTTAATGATATCATATTATATGATTTTCCAAGTGAGCTTCCACCTAAGATAATTTTCAGCCATCACATATGCCTAATACCAAGAGAAATCCTTTCAAATAAATATTCTTACAAGATGAAACCCAAGGAGAATGCAAAAATAAGGAAATATGTTTAAGCATTGTTGGATAAAGGGCTAATAAGGGAGAGCTAGAGCCCATGCACTATCCCAAAAATACTTATTCCAAAGAAATATGAAGAAATAATGGTGTGCACATATTACATAACAGTAAGAAAATGCATTATTAGGTACATATTTCCATTTCCACAGATGTACGACATGATGGAAAGTGTGAGCGGAGAATCCCAGTTTTGAAAGGTTGATTTGAAAAGGGCTTACCATCAGATTTAGATAAGAGAGGGGGACGATTGGAAGAAAAATTTCAATATCAATGGCAGACTTTATGGATGGTTTTTCATGCCATTTGGACTAAAAAATACACCAATTAATTTCATGCAATTGATGAATGAGGTATTGAAGGAGATGGTCAGTAAGATTGCTATTTTTTATTAGGATGATATTGTAATTTTTAGCAAAACAATGGAAGAACACATTAGACATGTAACGTATGTTCTAGAAAGGTTGAAAGAAGAGAATTTTTTGGTTTTCCTGAATAAATTTACTTCCATGAGGTCAGAGTTGGTATATTTATCCGTTTCCATTTAAAAGTATAGACTAAAAATGGATCCATAGAAAATTGATGCGATTGTAAGTTGGCTTTCACCCAAGAATGTTTTCGAAGTTAGAAGCATTCATGGCTTAGATACCTTCTATTAGAATTTCATCAATAAATTTAATGGTATTTATGCACAGATCGTTGAAATGATCAAGAAATATAGATAACATTTTTATTGGACAACAACAGTACACAAATTTTTCCAGCTCTTGAAGAGGAGGATCACCGAGAAATCGACGTTGAAACTACCTGACTTCAATAAAGTTATACAAGTAAGATGTGATGCCAACATAACAACCATTACAGAATTATTGAGTCAATAAGCTAAAACTATTGCATATTTCAAGGATAATTTCAATGATTCAAAAAATATAAGAACATCTTATGACAAGCAATTTTATGCAGTGGTTCAATATTTGAAGCATTGGAGACACTATTTAATGCCTAGGCAGTTTGTTATCTTCTTTGATAGTTCTACATTACAATATATAATGAAGCAACACAAGTTGAACCATAAACATGCCAAGTGGGTGGAATTCCAACAAAATTTTATCTTTGTTATGAAACATGTGAGTGGGAAATTGAACAAGGTAGTTGATGATCTGAGCACGAGGAGTTTGATCATGCAAGAGTTCCATGTACAATTTTGAGGCTTTGATTATTTATAGGACTAGTATGAGGATGATGTTGATTTTAGAGAGGCCTTTGAAGCATGCAATCATCTCGTGAGAAGAGGTAGAAGCCCATGGAAGGATTTTATGCTATGGGATGGTTTCTTGTTTAAAAACAATCAATTATGTATTCCGTGTTGCTAAATGCGAGAGAATCAGATGTAAGAAAATAATAATGGATGATTGGCAAGGAGTTTTGGTGTGGAAAAGACACTTGGGAAGCTATACCATTTTCATTTTTGGCCAAAGATGAGGGTATATGTGAAAAAATATGTAAGAAAAGGAAAATTGTTTTAGTATGTGAAAGGGAGGAGCAAAATGATGGACTATATACTCTTTCTCCCATTCCTAGTATACCATAGGACTCAATGAGTATGGAATTTGTTTTTGGCTTACCAAGGGTGCAGTGAGGTAATGGCTCCACATTTCTAGTTGTCAACAAATTTACAAAGGTGACTCATTTTATCCCTTGTTGCAAGACTAGTGATGCTACACATGTGGCACATTTTTTTCAGTGAGATTTTCTGATTACATGGCTTTCCAAAGAGTATAATCTTTGAAATGGATACCACATTAATATATAATTTTAGGAGGACCTTATGGAAGAATCTTGGAACCAAACAAAACTTGAGTTCATACTATCATCCACAATTTGATTGTGAAACTGAAGTTGTGAACAAGAGTATGAAAAACATATTGAGGATCCTTGTGGGTGAGAATCCAAAGTATTGGGATCATGTGTTAGCTCAATCTAAGTTTTCATACAATGATTCACCAAATAGGAGTACATGGAAGAGTCTATTTGAAATATTGTATGGAATGCATCCTAGAGGAGTTTAATAATTGAGATATTTTGGAAACACTTGATTTGAGTAGTGTTGTTACGGAATATTTTGCAGTAGAAATGTGTGACTTACATGAGGAGATAAAACAAAAGCTAATTGATAGTATCTACAAGTAAAAAAAAAATATATTTAAGAAGAAGAGAGGTAAAGTTTGAGGTAGGGGACATGATCTTAGCCCACCTAAGAATGGAGAGATTACCAAGAGGTTAATATAATAAACTCAAAATGAATCAAATAGGACCTCACAGTGTACTTAGTAACTTTTATGAAAATTCGTATGAACTTGATTTACCTATCGACATAGGTGGATCGCCTATTTTTAATGTGGTTGATTTGTATCCCTATTGAGCTAGTGATGAAGGTGGATCTACAACAAATGAGGCCAGTGGAGAAGTCAGTGAATAAAGATAGATGAAGAAAATTCCAATGGTAGAGGGTCCGAAGGATGAAAGAATTTTGGACACTAGAGTTGCAAAGAACACCAAGGGAAAATAGTATATAGTGTTTTTAGCGAACTGGAAGGGCCATCCAATGGAGGATTCTAAATGGATGAGTGTTGCATGTCTACAGAAAGTAGGTTTCTCTGTATAAGACCTTATGACTATGAGCTCATGGATTTTTCCTTCCTGGAGAGTGTTATGCAGGTCCATTAGACTGAGCTCAAGAGATGAATAGATTGAGCAAAGATTAACAATGTGGTGGACTAGAAACATGTTAATGTTGTCAAATGATTTGTTGTTTTGTTAGAGTTTTGAATATTTACTTTAAGTGTAGGATTGGATTAAGTCAAAGATTTATAATTTAGGAGTTATTTCCCATTGTAATAATTAGCTCACCTTGTTGTCTATTCAACTTCCGTCATTTGGGAGGGAGAGGGAATAAAACAATTTGTTGCATTTTATGAATAAAAGGGACATCGAATGAGAGGAGGAACACATATTCTCCTACCTTTGATTATGTATGTATGAAGTGGATGAAATTAAAGGTTTTACATCAGTATATTATTCATAAAATTGTGTTATTTTCTCTGCTCATGTTCCAATTGAACTGTGTATGCATTTATTTAATATACTTAATGAGAAGTGTTATTTTTTGAAATGTTATATGTTTATCTAAATAATTATACATTGAATTGTATATATTTATTTGTATGTATATTTTTATAACCTGTGGATTCTCATAGTGTTAATTCTTTAAGCGTGGAAACAAAGACTATATCATTACATAGGTATTTCGGAAACATCATTGTTATGGGTGTATATATAGTTGAGAGTTGATATAGAACAACATTGTTTCGAACATTGTCACGCGCCTTTGGTTGGAATTCAGAAAATTAGTTTTGAGAATGAGTATAACCCTTAATGAGGAAAGGAAAGAGGGAACGTTCCCTAAGTTGGAGACAACTCAATACTATGAGGAATTGATTTTGGAGAGGGTCGAATCATTTCACCTTCAAAAATTTGAAATATAGTTTTTAAAGAGTGCTACGAAATTATTTTGTAGTGCCTACAATTTTTTTATAGTTCTATGAGATTATTTTGCAGTTACTATAGGAAGAAAGTTTTGGGTTGTTTGTATTTCTCGTAAGGCTCCTCTTGGCCTACCCACTGGTATTCATGTTTTACATCATCATACAAAGAAAATATCTGGTGGTTTTTATCCTAGAATGGTTTCCACATAAAAGTATTTGTGTACAATGGTGAATATATTTTTGTTCAACAATTTCTTGTAATTATCTAAGAAAATTGTTTTTAAAGAAGTGAAAATTTTATAATTCTTGATTCACACTCCCCTCAGTAATTTGTGATTCCTACCAAGTGGTACCAGAGTAGGTTTCTTGAGGAACATTTTAATTGTTGGAAGGTAGGTCTCCATGGAATCATTGAAAATAATGCAAGTAAATATATGTAAATGAGCATGGTATCACTATTTTAAGAAGTTAATTATGTATTCTAGAGATTCAAAATGGAAGCAGAGATCATGTCTTGTGGAGTGTATATATGGGGTGAAGTACAATCTAGATACATTGTACCAGTAACTCCACCTACATATCCTAATGAATAGATACCACAAAATAACAATGAAAATATCATGAATAAAATTATAGTTGGTATTAGCCAATCTATGTTGGTAGAGGTGATGCACTAAAAATCGAGAAAAGAATCCAAAGATAATCATAAGAACTATTATGAAGGAGATTAAATGGTAAATTAGGCCAAACTTCAAACCTATAGAATGAAATTTTAAATTATTAGAATGAATGAAGAAGAAATCATTTTTTAATATTTACTTAGGATTGATGAAGTATCGAGTATGATTACAGGGATTCGTGAAGACATTAAATAAGGGTAAATTATCCAAGAGGTTTTAATATCACTCCCATTGAAATTCAATGCCAATATCTAAGCCATTAAACAAATTATAAAGTTAACTTCTATCGCAATGGAGTAGTTGCATGGAACTCTCACCTCCTATGAGATGATAATTTGAAGTGAGAATTCAGAGCCAAAGGAAGTAATATTAAAGGCCTCAAATCAATCGAAAGAACAAAAAAGACACCAAGATAACTCTAGTCATATTCAGCATGGACACATGTCCATGTAAGAAAATAAATAAAGAAGCCACCAGAGTGATTTGAATTTTGTAGAGTAGGAAATATTGATTATAATTTTGCATACAAAAATAAGAAGCGGGAGAAGGAGATATAACAAAATATCAAAGACAAAGCTCACAAATATAAAAAGAAGAAAAGTAAGAAGAAAAATAACTTCTACTCTAGGAAATATAGTGGGTCATTTGATGAAATTAGTGAAGAATCCTCCAAGGGAGAAGAATATGAATGCATTCTCATGGATTTTTAATATAAAAATATGTTTGAAGATAAATAATATTCCAAATAAGGAGGGGTGGATGTCAAAGAATAACTAGTCAGTAGACTGGAGGAGTTGAAGAAGGCCGGGAAGAAGAACACTGTGTTGAAAGGTAGGGTTCTGAAAAATAAAGAAGTTATGTATAATTATGAAAAGTAATATTATAGCCCTTAAAATGTAAAGTTAGAATAGACTCCCAAGCTTAAGGAAATTATACCTCAGTGATTAAAGGAAAGAAAAAAGAGTCATGCGAGACTAGAGGATGCAAATGAAATCCTAAAGCTAGAATCATAGGATCGAGACGTAAAGACTAGTTTAGAAGCATAGGATGGAGACGCCATTTCTCTAAAAGATCATCTTGAAGAAGCCAGGATAAAAGAGGATATTTTTATGAATTAGGTAGCTTAATGGGAAAATAATGCTAGTAATTAGAGGCATAAGTTGTATCTATAAGAATAGATTTAGTGAAGATAAAGTCTAAGATGGATTTAAATCTAATATTTACTAAATCTTTCAAAGCTCTAGATAGTATTCTCAAATCTCAAATACCATTAGCAAGAAAATATATTCTTGGTTACAATGAATCATAGTATACTGTAAAAGCAGAATCAAGTGTGAGGTCCTTAGGAAATGAATGGAATCGTATCTATTCATAAGAAGTTAAAGGGAGAACTAGTAAGAATGGAAGCATAAAAAATTCTAAGTAAAAGCACATGGATAACAATTATGTCAGTACAAAATCACCTAAACACATATTTTTTCAACAACAAGCGAGTAGGAAAAATAATAATACATATGCTCGAACTCAAAATATACACTATAATAAGTAGCCACATTCATTTTATGGTAAATATTATATGTGTCATAACTTTAGTCACAAATTTTTTGACTATAGATTTATTAAAGTTGAAAGAAATGAAAATTTTAATTCTAATCACTTTCAGCTTGGTAAATCTATAAGTTCCTACGCTGCATAAAAAAACTCATTATCCTCCCTTATGGGTGAGATTGAATAGTGTATTTTTCATAAATTTGATCACAAGGCTAATGGAGGTAGGATGAAAATGTTTAAGTCTATTGAATGACAAAATTAATAGAAATCATATCATGAGAAGAATGAAAAGAAGTGGAAACAAAGGAGAAAAGAAATAGAGGAATGAAATTTTGTGTTGTATTCTTATGGAAAAAAATAGAAGTGGTATGCGGAAATTGGTTGCTCAAAGCACATGGATAAGGAAAAGAGTAAGTTCCTATTTCCCAAAGAAAATGGAAGAGGCAGTGTTAAGCTTGGGAACAATGCCCCAACAGAAATTGAAGGGAAGGGAACAATTTGTCTAGATAATAAGACTAAGGCTTAGAATTTCTTATATGTGGATGGACTCAAACTAAATATTTCCAATGTTAGAAATATGTGTGATAATGGCTACGATGACATCTTTTGATCAAAGGATTATGAAATCAGAAGGGAAAAGAATGGAAAGTTGGTTTGGAAAGAAATAAAAACTTCCAGTAGCATCTATGTCTTCAATTATTCCAGGGAGAAGTGTTATCTAAGAAAAAATGTTGATAAATTAATTTGGCATAGAAGGATGGGCATGTTAACTTTAATAGTTCGGTGCAATTTAGAAAAAAAAAAACTAGTAAGGGTCTTACAAAAACAATAAAAACCAAACTATTAAGTATGTAAGTCTTGCTACTGTGGGAAGCATACAAGGCTGCACTTCAAGATGTGATAATTACTTTTTTTTCATTGGTGATTTCACTAAAGAGACATAGATCATGATATTAAAATAAAAATTAAATTCTTTGAGAAAATTTAACATATTAAAGGCTAAATTTGAGAACAAGAGTTCACTTCAATGGAATTCGAAGAATTTTTTGAACATTATGGTATGAAAAGAAATTATTCTATATCTATAACTCATCAAAATTGAGTCATAGAATGAAATAACATAACTGTTAAATATATGGCTAGGGAAATGATGGATGAAGGAAATGTGGCACACAGTTTCAGGGGAAAAGTTCCCAAATATGTCGTTTATTTGATAAAAAAAATTAACTTAGAATGAGTAGATATAACATACCCTTATGAGTACTGGAAAGGAATATTAGCCTCAGTAAATAACCTAAAGGCCTTTTGTAGCAAGTGTTATATAAGGTGAAATGACATGAAACTTGGAAAATTTGATTCTTTTGTAGATAAGGGAATTTTGCTTTTTTATTCAAACAAAAGTAGATGATAAAATTTCTATAAAAAGGAAAAAATGAATAAAATACTAAAGTGATGTCCGAGTGGATGAGATCATACCCTAAGAGAAATCAGATTAGGAATATAGTGCTAATTTCAAGTATGTAGGACCTAAAGAGATGGAGGAAGAAGAAAATGAAAATTTATAGGAAGAAGAAGATGATTATTTGCAAAGATCATCATATAAATACAAGAATCCATTTAGATAAGTGAAGAAGCTACATCTTAACAGTAAAATAATTAGAAATAAATATATTGGTGTGTAGATCATAAGGACATATATAGGTAGTCCTATCCAAGAAAAATTCATACTCATGTCCCAGTTAGAGCCCAAGAATTTCAATTACGAAAGCGAGGAGTATTTTTTGATCAAAGTGATCAGTGGACAATTGGATCAAATAGAGAAAAAAATTGCCTGGGAATTGGTTCCAAGATTGAAGGAAAACAATTTCATTGACAGGAAGTAGGTTTTGAAAAATAAGCTGAATAATGATGGTCAAGTTGTAAGGAACAATAAAAAAACTATTTTTTAAATGCTATTCCCAAGTCAAAGATATATATTTTGAAGAAAATTTTTCTCCTATATCTATATTAGAGACACTAAGAATGTTTTTGACATTTTCTAGTTACAAGAAATTTAAAGTTTATCAGATGGATCTCAAGTCAACCTTTCTAAATGGTGAGTTGGAGGAGGTGATAAAAAAAAATGTTTTATACTCCCATACAATGAGGGCCATATGAATAGATTAAGGAAGGATCTGTATGGGCTAAAATAAGTTCCAAGAGCATAGTATTCTAGACTGGAATCGTATTTACAATGGAAAGGATTTTGAAGAGGAACAACAATTTGCACATTAAATG
This sequence comes from Pinus albicaulis, assembly GCA_034641835.2. Taxonomy (NCBI): domain Eukaryota; kingdom Viridiplantae; phylum Streptophyta; class Pinopsida; order Pinales; family Pinaceae; genus Pinus; species Pinus albicaulis. Next base: position 781,597,257 of record CM076583.1, read on the forward strand.
AAAAAATGACAGTATGTTGATCATTCTTATATCTACAGATGACATCATTTTTGGAAGTGGTTTGGAGCAGACGGGACATCAATTTTTTGAATCAATTCAAAAATATTTCGACATGCCAATGCTAGAAGAGTTATCTTTCTTCGTTGGATTGCAAATTTCTTAGTTAGGAAAAGGTATTTTCATCTCCCAATCTAAAGATTCAAATGAAACTCAAGAAAAGTGTCAGATGGATGACTGTAAAGTTGTTTTTACAGCTACGGTGATTGGATATAAACTAAGAAAACATGATGAGTCCCCTGTAGTAAATCAAATGAATAATTGATCCATGATTGGAAGTTTGTTGTAACTAAATTCCTCCAGGCCAGATATCATGCAAGCGATATTATTGGTGGCTTCATTTTAATTAGTTGTGAAATAGAACCACAATAATGTAGTTAAGAGGATATTCAAGTATCTTTAGAGAACACTAGATTATGGTATATAATATGAAAGAGGTAAAAACTTTGTTTTAAATGCATATAATGATGTCTAGTGGGCATGTAGTGTTGATGATAGTAATAGTTCTAGTGGAGTAGAATTTTTTTTTGGGAATTGGTTAGTGTCACGAGTAATAAAGAAGAGAAATTCCATTTCTTTATCCAGAGAATAATTCCAATACATAGTTACAACTACCTAGTCTACCCAAATTATGTTGATGAAGCTAACAGTGAAGGATATTAACGTTGAGTTTGATAATCGAATTCCTATAATGTGGGATAACACAAGTGCAATTAGTATTTCGAAAAGCCCTATTATGCAGTAAAATGGAGCACATTCCAATTAAGAATCATTTCTTAATAGGTCAGGCTACTAACAATGTTGTTAGATTGGAGTATGTGTCTACAAATGGGAAGGTTGTAGATACATTCGCAAATTCATCTATCATATATCCCTTTGATTATCTCATACACACATTGGGAGTGGTTTTCCCCCCATTAAAATGCCTCTCAGTGTTCATAAAATAAAAATATACTCAATTTTGAGAGTAATGTCACAAGTAGTCTTCACGAGCATAATGTTGTGCAAGAATAGTATAGTGAACTTCCATGGTGCAGCGATTGTGGGAACTATGTTGCTTCGATAAGAAATAAAATTAGGGGGAGAGTCTTAAGCTCAATACACTATTTTCCATTGATATAAAAAGGGTAGAGCATATTGTGGTAAAACATTGCTCAATCAATTAGGTTACAGGGGGAGAAACGGTTGCTGATACTTGGAAGAAGAATCTCAGTAAGGCTTCGTAAGTAATCAACAATGATAAGTATGTCATTCAGGGGGATTATTGAATGTAGAAGAGTTAGCTCGATTACTTTAAAGGGAGGTGTTTTATCACGTCATGTGCTATGCACATTTGCTTAATGACATTTCCATTTTCACCAATACCTTAAACATGATTCTCATCATTCCCATAAATGTGAAAGAAGGATATTGTTAGATATGGTTTTTGAGGTTTCTAGACATAATGTTGTCATTGATTGGAAACTATAATTGGTATTGGAGATTGATGTTGTGTACTCATTGAAGGAAAGGGAAAAATTTAGCTGGCTCTTCAGATGATTGGTATAAAACCATCATAACAATAGAATAATTAAAGAATCCTTAAAAATATTATAACTATAACATGTGGGAGTATGGTTCAATGGCTTAGTTTTTGAAGGAATTTTCTTTTCAGAAGATAAGCTTGGATTCTCCAGAAAATAATATGGTGAAAATGTCATCAGAAAGACATTTTCAAAAATATATAATAGTATGAAAATTCTAAGGGTTGTGGATTTATAAGTATTTGAAATTTGGATTAATTCCAAGGCCTCATGGTTCCATTAGTGCCACATCATTGCGACTGAGGAGCATCGATGATGAGGTAGTGTGTTCAGGAATGTAGGAATTTACAAGGTAAGTTCCTTAGATCAAACAAAAATGTTCACCACTCACAAATAGGTCACATATTATTACACCAGTATTTGACATGGTTAAAACCCTCTAAGGTAGAAAAAGCCCATGGACTGAGCCAATGCGACCACTTCAGGAAATTTATTAATATAAAAAAGAAAATTTACATAAGCTTCTCTCATAAAATGTTACCAGAAAAATGAACCTCCATGCTCTTTAAATAGAGATCATTGACCAATCAGGTGTTAAGCCACAAATCAAGAGTCGGTAATACTAAGGAGAAAGTGAATCATCGGATCACTACATATCATGACCGTCAGATTATAAGTTACAAATGTACATAGTAAAGAAACACACTTTACCTAACTCTACAGTAGACCAGGTTATACTTAACTATTTCCTACGTGTAGTAATATCCTAACATCCCCCCTTAAGAACAACTTGGGATATGATTGAAGGATTTACAAAGGTGACATAAAATGAGACTACTTCCTATGTGTCGAAATATCCAGACACCCCCCCCTTAAGAACAACTCGGGATATGATTGAAGGATTTACAAAGCTAACACAATAGGATAAGGAAGGAAGAATTAGAGCCTATCCCCCCCTTAATTATAAATTTACTGAACTACAAGCATAGATCGAAGTTTTGTAAAATTCGCTTCTATGAGAGCCTTTGTAAATATATCAGAAAATTTATTATTGGTTGAACAATACTACAATTCAATAATACGATCACGAATGAGCTTTCTCATGAAGTGTATATGAAGCGCAATGTGTGTCATACGCTGATGTGGAACTCGATATTTGCATAACTAAATGGAACTTTGATTATCACACTAAAGCATAGTTGGATGTTTTTTATGAAGACCAAATTCATATAGGATTTGACGAAGCCACATGGATTCCTTGTTGGCTTCAACTGCACCACAATACTCTACTTCTGCTAAAGAAAGAGAGATGGCACTTTGTTTTTTACAATACCATGTAATAGGTCCAGAACCAAGAGTGAATACATATCTTGCAATCGACTTTTGATCATTAGGGTCACCAACCCAATTAGAATCAGTGAAACCAATCAAGAATGGAGATGCTCCTGCACTATAATGAATCCTGAACTAAATTGTACCTCGAATATGTCGAGTATTCTTTTAGCTTATTTTTAGTGAATTCCATGAGGTTGGTTCATAAATAAAGAGAAAATAACAACGAGAAAGGAAAGGTCTGGACGGGTATGTGTTAGATACAAAATTTTACCAATAAGTTGATGGTATAAGGTAGCATCAACTTCAGGGATAGTACAAGGGACTAAAATCTCAACTCTAGACTGAAAGGGAGAAGGAGCTAGCTTCCAGTCTTCCATGTTAAAGTGGCATAGAATATCATATACATACTTGGATTGAGAAAGGTTAATACCTTCATTGGATTGCAAGACTTGAAGACCAAGGCTACTTCTAGAGTGATATTCCTTAAAACCTTAGTAGGAGTGTGATTCATGATGTAATTTTTACAGTTAATTGCTTTTACCCAAAAATTAAGACAACTTCCTTTATATTGAAGCATACAATTAGCCATTTCTATTAATATACGATTCTTCCTTTCAGCTACACCATTTTTTTGTGGAGCATATGGAATATTATGTTGCAATCGAATGTCATGCTCAGCGGAAAAGTTTATAAATTTGTTGTTAACATATTATTCTCCTTTGTCTAGTCTTAACTTAAGAATTTAATGTCCAAATTGTTTCTCAACAAAGTCCTTAAGGGCCAAGATCATGTTAAAAACTTGAATCTTGAGTTTTAAGAAGTATACCCAAGAGCCTCTGGAAAAATCATCAATGAAAGTTAAGAAGTATTTGCAGCCAGAGAAAGAAAGAATAGGAAGTGGACCACATAAATAACTATGCACAAGGTGCAAAGGGGTTGAAGCGTTCCAAGAGGTAGGTTTTTAAAAACTATCCCAATGATGTTTTCTGAGTACACATCTCGAACAAACACCATCTCGGCAAGATACCATAGGAATACCAAGCACCATATTTCCTTTACATCGATTTTGAAGAAACAGATACTTTAAGTGACCACACCACTCATGCAAAAGTTTTCTCACTTCATCATTATGGGAAACAAAAATTAAGGGAATATATGATGAACAAAAGTTGTTAAACTTATACAACCTTGTGGAATCATCAGCAATTCTATTACCTAAAATATGTCTAGGATATTTGAGGTCCTTATTTACAACATCATGAGGTGATAATTCTATTTTTTTCCCCTCACCTGAATGAGTTATCTCATAAACAGATAGAAGGTTGCAGGACAAGGTAGGTGTAATATCCCTCGTATAAGCCACCATAAAAACTCTCATAAAATGAGGGTTATTAAATAATTAAATATTATTAATTATTATATTGATATTAAATGAAGAATATTCTTGTAATTGTTGATTATAAGAATATTGGAAGAAATATTTCTTAATTATTTTATTTATAATAATTTATATTCTTCCATGGAAATAAATTATATTTCCAAGTTGGTATATTTTATGAGTTTTAGAAATAATGAGTAATAGATTTGGAAAAACTATGGATAAGTGATATTTTTCTCATAAGGAAAAAAAAAATCTACCTTTAAAAATAAAATCATGAGGGATTTATGGAATGCTTTTCTGATTTAGGAAAAATCAGATTTATGGAGGCTTTATGGATTGCTTTTGTGATTTAGAAAAGCTGGAATGCTTTTATGATTTAGAAAAGATGGAATTATTTTATGATTTAGAAAAAATTTGGAATACTTTTAGGATTTATAAAATATATTCCATTTTAATTAATTCTATTTTATTATAATCCCATGAGAGAAATAGAAGAGGAAAATGGAAGAATACATGGAGAATGGAGCCAAGGAAGAGGAAGAGAGTATTTCAAGCATGCATCAAGATATGAGTAACCATATTATTTGAAAATATCTTTGTTTGCATATGGACCCTGATTATATAATGATTGAATTTATTTGCAATCAAAATTTCAGTGTATTAAAAGCTAGATCTACACTTATTTATGCATTATTTTGATAAAACCCGAGGGGGATCTTGTTTAGAAGGCTGAGTAGTTCCAGATCTGGTATGGATCTGATGTTTCAGCCATATATCAGTTGTAGATCTGAATATTAACCTACAATAGCTGAAGCTCCTCATATAAAATGCTGTCAAGTCTTTCTGCAGCTTTTCCAATTGTTTCTGCTGTTATTTTTGAAGTATTCTTGCTCTTGCTTCAAGTAAATCCAATGCTTCTACAAAGGAACTTGATTATAGATCTGATTTCTTGATGCCATACTATAACATGAGTCTAATGGCTGATTTCTAGTGTCTTCCAGCAGAAACTACACAATTTCTAAAGGACGGTTTCTCTATTTACCAACTCTCTCCTTTAGCTGATTTTCAGCTAGTGTTGATTGTGGGAGATCTGTTAAAACCTCTAAACTCATTTATTTTTGCTGAAACTTTGCTTGAGGTATGACACAGCCTAAAATGAGGGAACCCAACCCTGTTCTACGTTATTTTCACACTTGATTGCTTATACAATGTCCTCCTTGAGCCTATTGCAGATTTTCCTAAGAGTGGAATTTAGCGCTTCTTCCTTGGTTGGGTTTTACTTCTCTTTTTGAATCCATTGTTTAGATCTATAGATCTAAGGTTCATAAGAGCAGAAAACTCTAAGATGAGTGTGTCATTCCCACACTTGATGTGTTCCACCATTCTTCTATAGACAGAGTCTGGAATGGGCCAGGAAGCCTCTGGATTTCACCCTTCCTTGTGAAGGTGATGCATCTAGTAAATGCCCTGCCAGTCTATCTCTGGTTTAGATCTATTGGTGTAATTCCATATTGCTGTGATTCCATAGTGGAATATCTTAAGATATTCCCTACTGAGCCTATATTTTCCCATTTGGAACATTGCATAATTGTATGCAAGGAAATAATTATTGTGTTTAAACTCTTCAAAATGAATAGAAGATAAAAATATATCCTTGTATGCATTATTGGATTAGATTCTTAGAGAGGAAAAGAGTAATCACATGCTTTATTATGTAAGATTATTTAGAGAAACATATATGCTTGCATGCATGGGAAAAATATATTTTTGAGTATTAGATTTCTAGAGAAAAGGAAGATGCAATCACATAATATTTATTGTGTTAGCCTTCTTTTGGGAAAAATAATATGTATTTGTCCAACCTAAATGGATTAGCTATGGTATTAGCTTTATCTTGGGAGAATATTATGCATAATTATTGGTTCTATCTTTTGGATGACAGGGAAAGGTCACTTTGCATGCATGAAATGATAAGTGGTATGCGTTTGACCCTTGGAAAAGAAATGTGTTTATTTTTCCATGAAATATTTCTTTGGTTTCTTTTGGAAAGAAATATATGTTTTACATGCAGGAAGAACATGATATGTTATTGCATGCACAAAACTATAACTTGTATGTTAACTTTGTTTGAAATAGAGTTGGCATTGTTATACATAGTAACCATTATGAATAGATCTTGGGTGGAAAATATGTTTTTGGAAAAGAACATGTATTCACATGCATAAGTATAACATCTATTGCATTAACCCATATTGAAAAGAAAACATACGAGTAGGAAAAAAGAGAAATTGCTTGTTGGGATAGTTATCTTGAAAATCTTGTTATGCATTTGCATGCACAGTATTATTATATAGTATGTTAGCTTTCTTTTGGAAATAATATGAAAGTGCATGCAAGATTTTCTTAGTGTTTGGTGGAAAGAGGATGCTTGATATTGATTTATTTGTTACCAATGCATGTGAAATGATGTTAAATAAGGAAACTAATGTCAATGTGGTTATTTTTTATACATGCATATAAATAATTGTTGAAGTGTCAGAAATAGAGATTGAGTATTGGTTTATTAATATTTTATCTAATCATGATATCAAGTGTGCTGAGGACAGCAATGGCAGGAAAGAAGGATGACTTGAGAAAAGGAAATTTCAAGTTTAACATTGTGGAAGATAAAGAGTTTTTAGTCCATGCAGGTTTAGTAGTTCCAATTTCACAATGATCCCCTGAAGGAAGCAATCTGACTACAAAGACAGAGATTGATGATTCGTGGGTAAATGGTATCATGATGATTGTAATAGCTTATGGCTAGTTATGTTTCATTTAAGATTATTTTTATATGTAAATTTTATGACAATGGTCAAGGGATGGACTCCCTTATAACCATTGAGTGAGGGGTGACAACCCTCACGAGCATTTAATAATAAAATTAAACGTTTGCTGGTTTTCACCCTACGGGGTTTCCAGGGTATATCGGTGTCTATTTATGTGATTGTTCATTGTGTCGTTTTGATGATGTTAATTTCTTTCATGATATGACGTTGATATTATCAATTAGGTGATCTACTAATTGAATTAAAATGATCATGGGATCGATGCATAGTTATAGCAGGAAATTTAAGTTAATATGCTACAACAAGGACAATTAATGGTTGTGTAACTCATTATGATTTTTGCTAAATATTTCTCTAAGTGATGATAATGGGTGTTTAAATGGTTAATGCAAAAATATATAAATAAATTTATAAGGTTACACATTCGTAAATGTTGAAAAAAAGTCGTAACTCCATGCATTTTTTCTACGAGGTTATCGGGGTATGTTACAAATGGTATCAGAGCAAAAGGTTGCAACACTGGCGCTTTTTGAGAATCATTATGAAAAGAAGAAGTAGAGGTATGATGCTAGTGGGCATCATCTCAGGTATGATTTTAATTAAACTTGTAGTATACTACAATTAACATGAGATGCATGTTGCATGATTAATGACTGCATGAAAGAGTAGACATTTATAATGTTTCTTTAAAAGTTGTGCTCATGAAATTTTAATATGGATGTGGATAAAAGACAATAAAACTTCTATTGTACCTATGAACCATCTTGAGCACTCACTGTTTATATTGTAGATTAATTACCAACCTTTGCATGCATAATGTGAGAAAAATTATTATGGTGCATAGGAAAAAAAAATGGAAAAACATGGCTAAAGTTATCATGCACTACCTATAAATAATGAATACATGTATGGTTGGTGTGATAGCTAAATAATATAGAAGTTTGGTTTGACCCTGAAGAGGACAATGGAATGTTGAAAACAAAATATATATATACTTGAATGAACCTCTTTAGTTGTTAAAAATAAGAAACGAGTGAAATAGAACTCACGTAGTGAACTTAAATTCAATGAAAAAAAACATAGTAGCATAATTGTGGGTTCTCTTTCTTCATTTAGAGTTGTAGAGGAAAGTTTGCATTCAATGTGTTCGACAAAAAGTGGTAATTGAGATCCATGGTCTTGTATTTTAAATAATTTCATCCATGGAAGTTTTGGATGTGATTAATCTTTAATATCAAGGGGTTTTCATACCTTGAGATCATGTAACCCCCATGGTGATTCCAAGAAAAAATTATGTTTAGAAATGGATCCATAATTTGGTCAAATTTCCTGATTAGACGCTGTTGTAGGGATTGTTGGTTCTGTTATTAGCAGAAATTTTACCATTGATGATATTAATATGATTCATGATGTTCTAGAAATTCTAGTTTTACTATCTCTATGAGAGCATAAACATATTTATGGAAATTTATTTCATCTCTGCTAACTAGTCCCTCAATGGTAGTAGATTGTATGCTTGCCAACTATTTGGAAGAATGCCTTATCCACCATAGATTGCATGCTTGCAAATTGTTGTTAAAATTCCTCAATGGATGTAGATTGCATGCTTGAAAATTGTTTGATGGAATGTCGAATTGGTTGTAGATTGCATGCTTACATACTATTTGAAAAAAAGTCTACAGTGATTGTAGATTTCATGATTGCAAATTATTTTCATAAAATTCCTCAATGGTTGTCGCTTATATGGTTGCAAGCTAATGGTAAGCGAAAAAAAAAAAAAAATCACATTTTGTGTCCTAGTGTTCAATGGGACTGTTAGTTCTCTACAATATTGATGGTTGCTAAGGTGAGACCTTAAATAAAGTATCATGCTATGATATGCAACATATGTTAATGTCTTTTTTTCTAAGCTACATGATTATTATTATTATGTGGAAATTTTGAATGTATACCACCTATATTACATGCGATGAATTGTTGTCAATGTGATTTGACAAATTGTGGACCCCATGTTGTGGGTCAAGTATAGATGCATGGTGTACATAAATGTTCCTTTGCATTAATGATAATATGCAATGGAAAATTATGTAAATTACAGTGGATTTGTAGACATTGACTATTTTTAGACATTGAATTCTTATTGGATTCAATGGCTATGGAAGCTATGATGGGATTGATGTAATGAGGTAATATTTTATTTTATTGTTGAGTTAATGAATACTTTAGTTGGGGTATTCAGGAAATAACTCTAGAGTTTTTGTAACACCCCCAAGTTCTATGCTTTTCAAATTAGACATTTGAACATAAATCCAAAGGGGAGTGGACCCGAATGGATGATTATTGTGTGGATGTGGTTAATTATTTATTTATGAAAAATAAATAAAATATTGTGTATGCACTATGACCAAATGAACAAATTGAGATCACATGCCTAATCCATGAGGTTATGGAAAAGGTAAAGACTTTCCCCAAAATCTTTCAAAAATCCTTGAAAGAAGTTATTTCTAATTTAGATTTTTGAGGAAAAATCTAAATTCCCCAATGATGAGGAAAGTTGTTGGGAAGAGGTAAAAAGCTGGAAAAGCTGGAAAAGCATAAAGCAGCTTTAAAGTCCCTAAATAAGGGAAGCCTATGCAAACATGAATAAAAGCATCCTGAAATTATGGGCGCAGAATTGGAAACATGCTTTGGGGAGAGCATAGCTTAAATAAGCTGCTCCAGAACAGATTGAGGTTAGTCTGTTCTTGGAGGATCTCAGCTCGAGGGTGAGTTCTGGAGATAGACGAACTCTAAGGTTGGGAGGACTGGTCATAGTATCGGTATGCATACATAAATTTGGAGATTTATATATGAATTTTTATATAAGGTTATATGAATTGTTATGTTATGATTTCTTATGCAAAGTTTATATGAATCATTATGTTATGATTTCTTATGCAAAGTTTAGATTGACTGTTTGTTCAGTACCTCACACAATTGCAAATTAGAGCTATTAGCTGAAATGTCCAGAATGCAAGCCCTGTTTATTGGAGATTTTGAAGTACAAAAACTTGACATGTGGTCTGTTGGTTGTATATTCGCTGAAATGTCCAGAATTACAAGTATGCTGAATAATCTTAAAAATAACATAAGAGAATAGCCCTATTGTTATATGTGGTAAAAGTATGGGTAAAGGAAGATTGTAAACATATTTAAAATACTGGGAAAAGAGCGTCTATCCACTTTCAATATAAACTGCTGTAAAAGTAGTTGAAGCAAAGAAGGTTAACTGAATATAGATAGATGTATACGTAGATATCTATACATATATGCTGAAATTTTATAATTATAGAGGTTAGAAAGTCTATAAAGCTTGCTAATTGAAATATATAGGCGACTGAAATAACTCATGTTAGATAAAATAATGATTTATTGAACTTTAAATTCCTGACATATTAGAGGAACATGGCTGGAGATTAATGACATGAGTTTGAATTTGAATGAAATTACTGTGGGAGAGAAAGACAGTAATTTGCAAAGGAAATGGTTGGAGATAAATACCATGAGTTTGAATTAGATTGAAATTATAGTGGGAGAGAAAGACAATAATTTTCAAAAACACTACTGGGAGAGAAAGACTAGTGTAACTCCTAAACAAAATGCAATGTGCACTTGATAGTGTTTTTCTTATCATTTTGATGATTAAAGGGCTAAGTGCTCCCTGAGTTTTTATGAAAGTATTAGGATTTAGGTATTATTTTACATTTCCTAAATAATTGGAAATGAAAATTAAAGGTTAATGTTCCAACAAGAGAAGAACATCGGGGACGATGTTCTCTTTAAGGGGGGGAGTTTGTAATATCCCTCGTATAAGCCACCATAAAAACTCTCATAAAATGAGGGTTATTAAATAATTAAATATTATTAATTATTATATTGATATTAAATGAAGAATATTCTTGTAATTGTTGATTATAAGAATATTGGAAGAATTATTTCTTAATTATTTTATTTATAATAATTTATATTCTTCCATGAAAATAAATTATATTTCCAAGTTGGTATATTTTATGAGTTTTAGAAATAATGAGTAATAGATTTGGAAAAAGTATGGATAAGTGATATTTTTCTCATAAGGAAAAAACAAATATAGATTTAAAAATAAAAGCATGAGAGATTTATGGATTGCTTTTGTGAGTTAGAAAAACTAGAATGCTTTTATGATTTAGAAAATATGGAATTCTTTTATGATTTAGAAAAAAAAGCTGGAATACTTTTAGGATTTAGAAAAGCTGGAATGCTTTTATGAATTAGAAAAGATGGAATTCTTTTATGATTTAGGAAAAATTTGGAATACTTTTATGATTTATAAAATCTATTCCATTTTAATTAATTCTATTTTTTATTATAATCGCATGAGAGAAATAGAAGAGGAAAATGGGAGAATACATGGAGAATGGAGCCAAGGAAGAGGAAGAGAGTATTTCAAGCATGCATCAAGAGATGAGTAACCATATCCTTTGAAAATATCTTTGTTTGCATATGGACCATGATTATATAATTATTGAATTTATTTGCAATAAAAATTTCAGTGTATTAAAAGCTAGACCTACACTTATTTATGCATTATTTTGATAAAACCCCAGGGGGATCTTGTTTAGAAGGCTGAGTAGTTCTAGATCTGGTATGGATCTGATGTTTTAGCCATATATCAGTTGTATATCTGAATATTAACCTACATCAGCTGAAGCTCCTCATATAAAATGTTGTCAAGTCTTTCTGCAACTTTTCCAATTGTTTCTGCTATTATTTTTGAAGGATTCTTGCTCTTGCTTCAAGTAAATCCAATGCTTCTACAAAGGAAATTTATTATAGATCTGATTTCTTGATGCCATACTATAACATGAGTCTAATGGCTGATTTCTAGTGTCTTCCAGCAGAAACTGTGCAATTCCTGAAGGACGGTTTCTCTATTTACCAACTCTCTCCTTTAGCTGATTTTCAGCTAGTGTTGATTGTGGGAGATCTGTTAAAACCTCTAAACTCATTTATTTTTGCTGAAACTTTTTTTGAGGTCCGACACAGCCTAAAATAAGGGAACCCAGCCCTGTTCTACATTATTTTCACACTGGCTTGCTTATACAATGTCCTCCTTGAGCCTATTGCAGATTTTCCTGAGAGTGGAATTTAGCGCTTCTTCCTTGGTTGGTTTTTACTTCTCTTTTGGATCCATTGTTTAGATCTATAGATCTAAGGTTCATAAGAGCAGAAAAATCTAAGATGAGTGTGTCATTCCCACACTTGCTATGTTCCACCATTCTTCTATAGACAGAGTCTGGAATGGGCCAGGAAGCCTCTGGATTTCACCCTTCCTTGTGAAGGTGATGCATCTAGTAAATGCCCTGCCAGTCTATCTCTGGTTTAGATCTATTGGTGTAATTCCATATTGATGTGATTCCATAGTGGAATATCTTAAGATATTCCCTACTGAGCCTATATTTTCCCATTTGGAACATTGCATCATTGTATGCAAGGAAATAATTATTGTGTTAAAACTCTTCAAAATGAATAGAAGATAAAAATATATCCTTGTATGCATTATTGGATTAGATTCTTAGAGAGGAAAAAGAGTAATCACATGCTTTATTATGTAAGATTATTTAGAGAAACATATATGCTTTCATGCATGGGAAAAATATAATTTTGAGTATTAGATTTCTAGAGAAAAGGAAGATGCAATCACATAATATTTATTGTGTTAGCCTTCTTTTGGGAAAAATAATATGTATTTGTCCAACATAAAGGGATTAGCTATGGTATTAGCTTTATCTTGGTAGAATATTATGCATAGTTATTGGTTATATCTTTTGGATGAGAGGGAAATGTCACTTTGCATGCATGAAATGATAAGTGGTATGCGTTTGACCCTTGGAAAAGAAATGTGTTTATTTTTCCATGAAATATTTATTTGGTTTTTTTTGGAAAGAAATATATGTTTTACATGCAGGAAGAACAAGATATGTTATTGCATGCACAAAACTATAACTTGTATGTTAACTTTGTTTGAAATAGAGTTGGCATTATTATACATAGTAACCATTATGAATAGATCTTGGGTGGAAAATATGTTTTTGGAAAAGAACATGTATTCACATGCGTAAGTATAACATCTATTGCATTAATCCATATTGAAAAGAAAATGACACAGTAGGCTAAAAAGAATTTTTTGTTAGATAGTTATTTTGAAAATCTTGTGTGTTAGTGCATTTGCATGCACGTAACATTATTATAAAGTATGTTAGCTTTTTGAAACAATAATAGGTACAAGATTTTAGTAGGTTTGGAAGATACGTTGATATTGATTTATTTGTTACTAATGCATGTGAAATGATGTTAAATAAGGAAAATAATGTCAATGTGGTTATGTTTTATACATGCATACAAATATTTGTTGAAGTGTCACAAATAGAGATTGATTATTGGTTTATTAATATTTTATCTAATCATGATATCAAGTGTGTTGACGACAGAAATGGCAGGAAAGAAGGATGACTTGAGAAAAGGAAATTTCAAGTTTAACATTGTGGAAGATAAAGAGTTGTTAGTCCATGCAGGTTTAGTAGTTCCAATTGCACAATGATCCCCTGAAGGAAACAGTCTTAATACAAAGACAGAGATTGATGATTCGTGGGTAAATGGTATCATGATGATTGTAATAACTTATAGCTAGTTATGTTTCGTTTAAGATTATTTTTATATGTAAATTTTATGACAATGGTCAAGGGATGGACTCCCTTATAACCATTGAGTGAGGGGTGACAATCCTCACGAGCGTTTAATAATAAAATTAAACGTTTGCTGGTTTTCACCCTACGGGGTTTCCAGGGTATATCGGTGTCTATTTATGTGATTGTTAATTGTGTCATTTTGATGATGTTAATTTATTTCATGATATGACGT